>JANHFL010006030.1:635748-652540 GCA_032468155.1 Oxyrhabdium leporinum
CGGGTCCTCATTTTACCTACCTCGGAAGGATGGAAGGCTGAGTCAACCTTGAGCCTAGTGGGATTTGAACCGCTAGTTCCTCTAGTCTAGAATTTATCCCACACATCTCACCAGTATTTTGGAAATAAAAGCTAATACAGTCCCTGGTTGTATAAACAGAGAATAGAATCAAAATCACTTGAACTGCTTTATAAAGCCTTAGTAAGACCACAGCTGGAATACTGTATCCAGTTTTGGTCACCACATTACAAAAAAGATGTTGAGACTTCGGAAAAAGTGCAGAGAAGAACAACTAATATGATTAAAGGCCTGGAGACTAAAACATGAAGAATGGTTGCAGGATTTGGGTTTGGCTAGTCTAGAGAAAAAGGAGGACTAGGGGAGACATGATAGCAGTGTTCCAGTATTTGAGAGGCTGCCACAAAGAAGAGGGGGTCAATTTATTTTCGAAAGCACCAGAAGGCAGGACAAGAAACAATGGAGGGAAACTAATCAAGGTGAGAAGCAACCTGGAATTGAGGAGAAACTTATGAGGACAATTAAACAGTGGAACAGATTGCCTTCAGTTGTTGGGGGTGCTTTGTCACTGGAGGTTTTTAAGAAGAGACTGGACAGTCACTTGTCTGAAATGGTATAGAGCAGGGATGTCAAACTTGTGGTGTCACGTCATCACATGAACATATTGTGACTTTTTCCCGCTTCTCTAAACCGGGGTTGGGCTTGCCCTGCGTGTGACGCATCTGGCCTGCAGGCCGCAAGTTTGACACCCCAGATATAGGGTCTCCTGCTTGAGCAGGGAACTAGAAGACCTCCAAGATCCCTTCCAGCTCTATTCTGATTGACTGGTTGAAGTATAGATTGCAGATTTTCTTGACTAAAGCCTGTCTTAGGATATGTAGTCTGAAGTTGAATAAGTGACTAAATACAGTAAATAGCTAAAGAAAAACAATACTGTTCTCAGCAGGTTACTGAGGAGCTTCCATTATAATAATTTTCCATTCTGGTTTTGCGGTAGATACCTTTCATTTGTTTTGAGTTTATTAAACAGTATAACCAATATCTGATATGAATCATTCAGATTGACTTACATTTTGACTAGGATTTTAAAATATTGGTATCAGAGATATTGTGTATTTTCTGAGACTGATACAGGTTAAACCTTAAGAATCCCATTTTTTTCAGGTTTTCTCTAAGTAGTATAAAAACTCATCACCAGGTAGTTTATGCATGCAATATATATTGTATAATTCCACACTCCATTATCTTTATCCCAGATGATACTGGAAATAGACTTCGTTTCCAACTAGAGCTGGAATTTGTGCAATGTCTGGCAAACCCCAATTACCTCAATTGTAAGTATCTAAAATATAATATAGATCAAGATCTCTTTATTGACTTCTTCAATCAGGCATCATGAAATCTAGACAGAAAATTACAATACAAAATGTAAAACAGTAAGTATGTAGAAACTAATCAGAAATATATGTGTATTCTTAAATAGACCCAAATTCATAGGCAAAGTATTTTAAAGCCAATGTTAAAGATGGTGGCTCATTGAACTTTGTTTGATTTGGCTAAAATCTGTACCGTAGATTACAAATGAAAAAGAATGAATCAACAAAACTAAAAATTAATATTAGAACTGTTGAAATCAGAAAGCTGGACATTTTGTGAAGACTAGCTGTACTGTTTTGTAATTTTATATTGTGTGCCTTCATTGGAGATTAACAATAATTTCCTTACAGATTGCTGTGAGGTTATGCAGAGAAAATTTGTTTTAAGTAAATTTATTTTTATATCTTTTAGTTCTTGCCCAGAGAGGATACTTCAAAGACAAAGCATTTGTAAATTATTTAAAATACTTGCTCTATTGGAAGGAACCAGAGTATGCCAAATACCTAAAGTAAGAATTATCATAATGTTATCCCTTTTGTATTAAATATGTCTGGAGTTCATATAACACATAGCATAAAACTGTATTTTTATGAAACTTCAGTCCCCTCTTTTATGTAATTGCAATAGTGTTAACATGCATGTTTCTTTACTAAGTATACTAGAAAACTGGCAATCTGCTTCAAATTGAGTGACTAGAATATCTTTCAATTCTTTCCTACTTATAGAATTCCTTATTTGTTGTCAAGAGTACTGGTGACTTAGGAAAAGCATTAAAAAGTATCTTTTAATATATTTTTGTATTATGAAGGTATCCCCAATGCCTGCATATGCTAGAACTGCTCCAATATGAACATTTTCGTAAAGAACTGGTGAATGCACAGTGTGCAAAATTCATTGATGAGCAACAGATACTCCACTGGCAACACTATTCCCGCAAGCGGATGCGCCTCCAGCAGGCCTTTGCAGAACAGCAGCAGCAGCAGCAGCAGCAGAACAGCACCTCTGTCAAGTGAGCCATTAGGTGCTACAAAAAATCCTTGCAAGGACAGAAGGCACCTGTGGATTTAATCGGCGGCATTATTATCCGAAATGCCTTAGCACAGTCATGGTGTTAGTAAAATGTTGTGGATGTTTAACAGCTTCAGTTTGGAATTTCAGATTTGCCAGAGACTAAACAAATGATTTCTTCAAGATGTAAGAGATTCTTCTCATATCCTGATTTAAAGGTGTACATGTGTTTCCTGATACTGTATAGCAGAAGAGTATTTTGGAACATTTTCTGTGAATTAAAAGTGGCTAAACATTTTTGTTGTATGCTAATTTGTGGGTGTTAGTAAATGGGGTCTGGCTCTCTCTTAATCCATAGGAATTAGCCTTGTAATCTTAGATCCTGTGATTTGGATGTAAAGCATCAGCAATAACTGCAAAAGGTTGAAAAACTTGTTAACTATAGTTTACAGCATCACTCTTAGCCAGGCAACTTGAGGTTTACCAGGTAGCCACCTTTCATGGATAGGTGAAATAGTTGTCCTACACACTTTAGAGCAGGGGTGTCAAACTCATGTCATCATGTGACTTATCAGGACTTTCCCCTTCGCTAAACCGGGCGTGGGTATGGCCATCCTGTGATGCATCCAGCCTGCGGGCTGGGAGTTTGACAGCCCTGCTTTAGGGGGTTGGACTAGATGATCCTTCTAATCTCTTTCAACTCTACAGTTAAAATAGGCATGTAGCATACAGTGGAGAATTTCTTGGCTTCTAATGCAAATTTCCTTGAATTATAGATTGACAGGAAAATAGATTTTAGATCAGTGGTCACCAGCCTGGTCCACAAGAAAATTTTGGTGGTCCACAGGAAAATGATTTGCATTTTTTATATTGCACTAAATACTATTTATCTTTTTTTTTAATTCATATTAGTGGTCCGTGGGATTTAAAATTATGAATTTAGTGGTCCCTGTGGTCCGAAAGGTTGGTGCCCCATTTTAGATTTCCTGAACCTGACTCAAGGGAGACTTTGGTGTAATGTGCCAGTAACAGTTGGCAAATGGCAGCTTCCTCTAGACCTGATAGTGATAATTTATAGATATTTTACATCCAAACAGTATTGGTATTCACTTTAATAATTCCATTTGTTAATCTCAGTGATTTTCTTTTGTGTTTAAAGTCTGCTTTATTATGTCTATTAAGCAAATAGCAGTCATTTTCTTACAATCAGTTACATCAGTATTCTAGTCCTCAGAAAAATCTTTTTCTAAGTCATTTTCTTGATCATTGTAAATGTATAGAATAATTATACTTTCTCATCCTTATTCTCGTATTCCCTAAGTTTGGAAATTCACTAAATATAAGAATATATAGCTTCATTACTTAGAATAGTTAATATATAAACTATTCTATGTAATGAAGCTATATAATTTACTCTTTGAAAGAAATTCAACAGTCCTTATTGCAGTGGGTGTTCATTTAAAATGTTTAAAATAGCAAATTACTACAGAAGCCTGAATTCTTTCTAAAATAGATTTGCCTTAGACAGTGAAACTAAAGGAATCCAATCTAATCTTATGTGTAAGATACCCAGTCTCCAGCAAATGGGTTCATATGAACTAGCCAGAGTTTCAGTTGATATACAGTCAAGTTTTACAGTGATTTTATTTAAATTTATTGACTTATAATTACAGTTTTATTCACTCGCAGTTTGACAAAATGGTTTTATCTAAAAGCACTTCCTCTGCTGGTAATAGCTTCAATTGCTTAGTCCTCTGTAAACAGCATTCGAACAAGGTTAGATTTAAAGCAATCTTCTTCTACCAGCTTCTGAGGCTGAAACAAAAGTTAAGATATGTTATTGCTTTTCCAAGTATGATAGGAGATCAAAGTCCTTTGTAGAAATATTCCTATGTATTGTTGTTACATTGCTAACTTAACAATTACATGGCTTATTTTTGGATACATTTTTTCCAACTGTACTCTTTCTAGTTTTTCTAGTACTCACAATCCCTTTTTGCTATCAGCTAGACTTTTAGAAGACACAAAATTATATCTGCTAAATTATTCAATTAGCACAGATGAGAAATAGTTTATCCATTAAGATACCAATGGCCTGACTTTGTTCAGAAAATAACTCTTTGGACGCTTGTGAGATTTATACAAGATTAGACAATTTTTTTGCAAATATAATTTCTTTATAGGTTTACCATTTTTAGTTGAGAGCATAAAGTTAGGATTAAGAATAGAGAAGAAATATTTGGCAATTCTATTAAGTACTACAGGCTTTTGACCACATTGACTCTTTCCAAATTAATTAGAAGATGTATATACTTACAGTTCCATATTTGAGAAGTGTAGGCACACCAGTTAACTTAAGATTCTTCTTGAATTCATTATTGGGATTTTTCCAGCTATGGAGAAAATAATGGTTTTATAAATGGTTTAAAATATACTTGAATATTGGAAGAACACCATTTTTGTTAATATTTTGTGTGGAAAAACCTCACAAAAAATGGAAGTTGCCATATTTGACAGACTACTGAGAAAGGCAAACTTTTGGTAAAAGTAAATTACTCTTGATGTGATGTGATCCAGACAGATGAGTACAATGCACTCAATTGTCTTTTCAAACATTGCTGCGTTTCAGAAAAAAACAACTTTTAGGTAGGGAAAAGCAAGGTTTTGCAAATACAGAAGACAATTGCTTTGTGTAGAAATCATATGAAAGTAAACTACAGTCAATTGTTGTACATTTGCAATCTTTTAGATTCAGACAATTAAAGCATAACAGTTGGTCCAGAATGCAGTGGTATAAAAAGCTATGGGTATGTATTAGCACCATACTTCCAGATGCTGATCATCAGCTACAAAGCTCTACATGGAATAGGGCCTGGTTATTTTAGGGAGTGCCTTTCTTCAACTGTTTCTGTAAAATTCAAATGTAACAGAATAGGCATGCTCAGATCCCATTTTTTAAGCAGTGCTATCTTATAGGACCCAGTAGGTGTGTCTTCTTGGTTGGAGTACCTGCTATTTACAATGGGTTTTTAAATACTCATTCCATTTCTAATTTTTGTGTGCTGTCCAAGTGAGTGGAAAGACCTAGAAATTTATATAATACCTAGGCAGATACAACCTATTTTATTGTAAACTACCTAGAATCATGTAACAGCGAGATGGGCAGCTATATAAATAATCAAATTTCAGAGTTCAAAATGGTAAAGTTCAGCTGATAAGAGCAGATCTGGCAGAAAGCAAAGTATAAGCAGGAAATGATTGCAGAGGATTTGATCTGAGTAGTCATCTGTCTCAAAATCGCACTTAAACTAAAGCCAGTATTTCTGCAACTTAGAAGTTCCTTTTTAAGTTTTTTGTTGATTGAGGGCATTCTGCACATGGCGATTTTTAAATATCTTTACTACATTGATCCTCATACAACCTGACAACAGACTAAATGTTACTAACACTTTTATGAACCACATATGCAATACTTATTTGGCTGGCTGAACCAAAGTAACTATCACCTTTCTCAAAGTGTCTTACCATACTTACTAGTTTCTGGGCCCTACTTGGCAGTAAATGAATATAGATCCATCTGGCATGTTTGAGAGTTCAGCTCGTACAATGGGTTCAGCTAGAATTAAAAAAAAATGTTTCCAATTAGACCTTACAGAAGAAATGCTAGTAATAGGTTTTAGACTGCAACTTTCATCTCCATGCCCTCCTCTCCAACTTGCAGTATCCTCTCCCAGTTTCACTAGAACCTCCATTGAACTGGAGCATCCAACACTGGAAGTTTTTAAGAGATTGGACAACCACTTGTTTGGAATGGTATAGTTTCCTGCCTGAGCAGGGGATTGGACTAGAAGACCTCCAAGGTCCCTTCCAAACTCTTAAATCTTGTTCTGTTTTGTTTCCCACTCATGCTAGTTCATACAACACAGTGATGCCTGTATATGCGCAAGAACTAATAGACTTCACATTTTAAATGCCTCAAAAGGTATCAGACAACTTCTCAAGTAACCTTTTAAGGCAGTTCACAAACAACTTTTTACATAAGAAATTAGAAATATTTCAACCTTGTTGGTCAAAACCCTTTGCAGCTTCCATTTACAGTATCTGACTGCAGGGAAAAGGCGGTGGAGAAAGCCATACGTATAAATGACAGAGGTGGCTTACCTTTAACACAATCTGGGCACCAACTAGTACCGCTGTCTGGATCCTTGTCACCGCTAAAATACACATATACTTGGCCGCGCTGTTGCTGTTCGCGGGCGACCCGAACGAACTCCTCGTATCCGCGCACAGAGATTTCTTCCCAACCCATGGTGGAATCTCGTATCTCTGTGAAAGGGCGGAAGTGTGGAAAGACAAAAAGGGCAAGGCGGGGACCACGCCCCCTCAGAGTATGGTGGCCGCCTGGGCCAAAAACTTTCAAAAGAGGATTGAGGGCGTTGTGAATTTTCCCGGCAGCTAATTGGCCATTATAGCCACCCGTTGTCCTCGAACTATTTCAAGGCGTCCTTGAAAGCGCCGGTTGCTAAGGAAGCAAGGAGGAGGCGGGATCGGCTCAGCCTGTAGCGGACCCCCACTATGGCTCTGTAGCTTTCTTCCGGTCATTCGTCAGGTTGGTCTCGTGTTTTTTCTTGGAGAGAGAGAGAGAGAGAGAAGGGGAAGAAGGAAGGGAATCTCATCTTGATTTTTGCACTTATCTAGGCTAAGTACAGCCGCAGCAAGGCCAAAGGTCCAGCTCCTTGCAGCGGCTAGCAAAACAAAAATGTATTGGCTGTAAGTGCTGCTCGGAGATAGATTGCACTGTGGGGTCCTTAGTGCTGTCTGAACTTGATCGTCCCAAAGGCGTTTTCTTGAAGAGGCAACTGGACTTTCTGGTTTTGCTTTGAAGACGTTTCGCTTCTCATCCAAGAAGTTTCTTCCGCTCTGGATGGGAAGTGAAACGTCTTCAAAGAAAAACCAGAAAGTCCAGTTGTCTCTTGAAAAAAGCACCTTTGGGACAAGCATGACTGAGAATCTCCATAGACTCTGAGCTTGATTGTTTTCTTGCAGATGTTTCATTGCCCAAACTAAACGTCTGCAAGGAAACAACCAAGCTCAGAGAGCACCAAGAACCCCTCATTTCGACTCTGATCTTACACTATCGATAAAGCACACTATACGGGGAGGATCTGATTAGCCTTTCCCAATCCTGCTTATGACATTTGGGCAGTCATAAGCAGAACAAAACTGGAACAAACGCTGAACCGTGTCCTTGCTGTCTTTCAATCCCTCAGGGATTGTCAAAGCTTGGTATAACTATAAATCTTTCATATCAATCGTGATATTTTGTGATTTTTTTCTGGAAAGGAATGTTCTACCTCTGTGTAATTAATTATTTTATAGATTGTTAAGGATTTTAAAAATGTAATCAGCATTTTTTAAAGTAATTGTAGCTGATGATTAGGTATTTATAGTTTAATCCATTCTATTTCTGGTTACAACTTTTTTTTTGTTGCAAAAGATTCCTGGCTGTGTGTCTACTATGTTTTCAACGTCTTTGTAAAGAAGATGCAAACTATAAAACTTGTCAGTCCCTTTGCTTAGTTACGTCAATGATAGAATGATGGCAAATTAGCCTTAATATAGGGAAGCTTTATTTCTGAAATTAACCTCTCTGTGTGTTTCTTCCAGATATCTAATATTAGAGGCAAGCAGCATTTTTGTGCTGCTTTTTGAGAGACAGCTGGCTATGTAGACTCACCTAAGAGTTTGTTTATCAAATTTGTATGGCTGCTCCTCTCACACAAAGCGATTCTGGATGGCGTACATACCAGTAATTAAAACATTCTACAAAACCAACTGAAAAAATAAACATAGATTAAAAAAACCCAAACAAAATGATTCCACAACTTTTAAAAAAGATAACCTTAACACTTGTATTCTAAGCATTGTAAGTGCTGATGAGTGAATTGCAATTCTAAGAATGCTCAGAAAATTAAAGTTCTTATGCCTAATTAAGTGTCTTTCAGCTAAGAAAACAGAATGTATTTATGCTAATGGCAGTTTAATATTTGGTGATTTTCAGTAACTTTATAAACAACAGGAGCTTGAGCTTCTGAAAATTATGATGGAGCTGCGAAAAGCAACTACAACCACTATTCCTTTGGCATCCCACCCACAAATGACCAAAAGTGATACAAAGTCCCCACAGATACAGGTATTGTGCAACATCAGCATCTTCTGTGGATTTTATGTGATGAAATGCTAACATGTAATAAGCTTGCCAATATGTATTCTAGCATTGCTAACCTGTCATTTTTTTTAAACAAACAAATGATGTGATGGTGCTGATTCTTAGAAACATATTGCATGGGATTTGTGTTTTTAATACTAATTATCATAAACCCAGTAAGTAAAATCCTGTCTGGATTTGTTTTATGTTTTCTGCCTTTAAATAAGTTGCATACAACCTCTTGCATTTTTCCATGTATGAATTGAGACATAAGACCCATTTAGATTGTTGGAAGTTCCTCAGAGGAATATGAGAGGAATTATGGAAATTTATGGCCCACGCATGTCTTCTTTCCTTCCTTCGGCAGAGCAAATAATATTACTCCTCTAAAGTTAGTATAAGGTATATTTTGGCCTATATAATGGCTCCCTTTGTGGAGAAGCTAACAAATAATGACATTAGTAAAAGGTAGATTAATTTTTAATTAACTAGCTTATTTTTTAGTCAACTGACTTGGGAAATAATTTAAGATCCTTGTAAGCTGCTTATTCTATGCTTGTGCATAGAAACCTGAGTAGGTATACTAGCATATATAGTGGTCTCCACTACCTCCTTTAATTCTCACTACAACTCTGTGAAGCCACTTGAATTGCTAGGGAGTGATGGGTTCAGTTGTCCAGTGGGGTTTTTGTTTTTTGTTGTTTTGGTTAAACAGATTTGCATTTCGGTGATTTTAATCCAACACTCACCTTGTACCACACTGCCTGTTTTAAATGTTTGGTACAGCTGCAGTTCAGCCGGAATGCTCCTGCATTGCCTGAAAACCTGTCAGTCCACTACACCAATCCCTGTCCAATTGTCATAGAAAAGTTGAAACAGCCAGCGACTCAACAGAGTCAAGGTGCTGGTGATGGAGTTGATCTGAGGAGCTCTGTTGAATTCTCAGTTGTATCTGAAGAGAAGCTCAATCTGGCTGTTCAGCTGGCCAGAAGGGATGTGAAAAGGAAGCACCTGCAAGAGCAAGTGAAGCAGCATGTCACCAAGATGAATAAGTGTCCTGTGGGATTTCATTGGGGAAAGGAGTCGGGGAACGTTGCAGTGTTGAAAACATCTAAGTCCCACCTGAAATATGAACACCACCTTAGTAACCCTTCTAAGATGGAGAGGAACAGCACTGGAGCAAAAGTCCTCCTTTGTGATCCAAGTCATGTCAAGTCGGAACCCGCTTTGTCTGATTCTCCACCAACACGTGATCCAGGACCTGGGCCCAAAAAGGAGGAAGACAAATGTGCCATAGAAATCAGAAGGCTACAAAAAGAGCTTCAGACTTACATTCAGAAAATTGAATTGCTAGCAACAAAAGGTAAGAGGGAAAGCTAACTTAAATGAAGATGTAATATAAGAAAGTAGAAGTGATACAGGTCACTCTTTTGGCCTAACAAGCTAGGTACCTGCATGTACGTCTGTGACTGATAATGCAGAAGAATCTCCATTAACTTTGTCTGTTTCCCACTGAATGAAGGCTTTGAATTCAACGTAATCAGTATTCTTCTAAAAGGTCCTGAGAAGTGGGTAAAAGCTTAACCTTACAGGGAAAGAAAATTGTGACAAGCAAACTGACAGCAAAGAACTATGAGTCTTTGTAACTGTCGTTCTTAATTTTCAGAAACCTCGTTGTGTTACGTTCTTACATCTAAATGAGGTTTATAAAGAAGACCTGAGTAAGCATGAGGCTCTGTGCCTACTATCCCACCCTTTTATCCTGCTAGCCATCTCCCAGTTCAATATAAAGAAATGTTTGTAATAGTAGCGCTTGACCAGACACTATTTTTGCCAATGCTGCTAACCAGAGTACGTGCACTTTGCAGCCAGATTCTCCCACAGACTGATTAGAGTCTTAAAATGGTAGACCATATGTTACATATGGTCCTCTTATTCATTTTCTGAAGTCTGCAATGATATGCTGCAGCACTGATCTTGGGGAAAAAAGTATCAACACAGGAACAAATCAAATATATGTCACCAGACTGAAACTGCTCTATTTTGCAATAATACAGTATGTCTTTTAAATTTAATAACTACATGTTTACTAGCATACTATGATACTTTTAGTTTCTTCATTTTTGTATCAATGTATGAAAAGGCTTCAGTGTTGTGCCCTTGGACTAATGATCTCATGTGACATAATTTCAGTTTAAACCCACTGGTTTTGAGGCTAGTCATGAGCTGATTACTTGAACTGCAAGAATTAAAGATTAGGACTCTTGGAAATCAGTTTAAAAAGTTTACACTTGAGACAATGAAGTGAAGAACTGTCTGAATATTGCTGACTTCTCTTGTGTAGTCTGAATCTAAGCTGCTATTATGGGATATAGGGCATCTAATACAGTTTTTGGAACACTTTTTAATGGCTTTTGAGTGACACGGACATTTTTCTTCATTATCTCTTCTCAATTGTATTTGTGTTATGTATTTCATGTTTTCTACACCAAATTGCTTATTCTTAACTGAGCATAATCAACTATTTTGCTAAACTTTTTTTTCCCCCAGAGAGAAGTGAAATATGTCTGGATCCTGAGGAAGAACGCCGGGTCCATATTCGGAGGCAAGAACAAGCTGTGCGCTCTGCCCGAATGCTGTATGTGCTCCAGCAACAGGTCTGAACAATTTCTGGAAACTCTGGGAAGATATTTCAAACACAAACTGGAGGATCAAAACAAGGCAGTCTGAATCAGATAGCTTGGTTCCAAATGCAGACTTTATTATGCAGACAGAGAGTTTTCCAAACTGCATTCTGTTGTTAATTTATTTGTCGCATTATCAAACAGGTAAAACAAATCCAAGAAGATCTGGAGAAGCTGAGTCCCCTTAAAATTAAACATACAAAGAAGGTGAGATGAAATTGCTTTACAAGTTTGGGGGAAAACTGAGTGATGAGGGAAAAGCTCAATTGGAGCCTTTGGGGCAGTGTTTCTCAACGTCAGAAACTTTTAAGATGTGGCTGGGGAATTCTGGGAGTTGAGGTTCATACATCTTAAAGTTGCTGAGGTTGGAGCCTCCCTGAAAGGTCATTTTGGAGAGTAGTTGGAAGAATGAGGGTAGAAGATGACTTTTCAAACTTTGTGTTCAGTATGCTTTTCACTGAGCTGTCCGATCTTTCAGTCAGACCTAATGTTTGTTTCTACTTTGTGTATCGTCATAGCAGTCCGATTTTGCGGTAGTCCACTACAGTCGTTGTTCTGATACAGACTAGAAATGCCTTCTCCAATCTTGGTGTCTTGGGTTATGTGGGTTTCAACCTTCAGAATTTTCCCCAGTACTCATTCTGGCTGGGGAGTTTGTGGAAATGGATTCCATGTATCCGGCCAAGCTGCCAAGGAACCAGTGTTGGAAGATTGGGCAGAATTGATCTAGGTTTCTTGACAATAGACTACTTGATTCAAGCCAGAATTCTTTTTCCTTTGTGATGCAGTCACAAGCTATGGCCAAGCTGGCAGCAGCTCACAGAGGTGCCATCCGAGCTCTGCAGATGTTTGTCACTCATTTTGCTGACCAGTCAGAGCAACAGTCTGCCTCTGTGCATTGTAAAGAGCTGGGCAATCTCATCAGGCAGCTCTCTCTCTGTTCTGCTCGCCTCGAGATGGACTCATCCATTCCTGATATCATCATAGATCTGCTGCTACAAATTGAGGTCAGGAGAGAGTGAGTTTTTTCTTTGCTTGGCAATATAATATAACCCTTCATAGGGAGGAACAGATTTCCATCCAGAGAGGGCATAGCCCTTTGAAATAAGTGTTATATAATGGCATGTTTGGGCATTTGGTCTCTAAGGAACGAGCCATTGCTCGAGTTTCACATTGAATTGAGAATATGTTAAAGTTATCTATATGCTACTAAAGCACTTAGTACATTTTAACTGGGTGAAATGGTGCATCACAGGCAACCAGTTTTGAACCAAGGAACCCAAATGGGCTAATTTGCAGAATGTGTCTAAAATTTGGGACTCATGACTCCTGTGGAATTGAAAGTTGGTAAATTTTATAAAACATGTTATGATAAAAATTATCATAAAACATCTTATGACATAATATAAAATGTCAGAAAACATTTCCTGTGCTGATATTTGTGCTGCATAGTTCATTGTAGGCTATTTTCAAGGCAAATACATCTTTCTAGTAAAGGGAGGACATTAGAAGTTCTGTCATTTTTGAAGGCATTGAGGAATCTGGTGAAGAAATATCTCTAAAAGTCTGACTCAATAGATCATGGATTGTCTTATTTTTTTTAAATGAATTGTGCCCATGGGATGAGAAATATAAGTACATTATCTTAAAATTATCCCCAAATCTTGTAGCAGACATTGAATATGTTAGCTAGATAGCATTTTTTCTTCTAATTTATTCAGTGGTGGTTTTGCTTTTTGTCAGTTATGACGACTGAACATCCACCTGCACTTTGCATCCTGTGGGTTGGATTGTGGGTTTTCAGGGTAAGATTTTTGTGTGTTTAACTTGATACAAATTGCTATGGCAGGATTTGGACTCTGTGTTGTCCAAAAAGGAGTCCCCCAAGAAAGGGCAGGAATGGCTCTCTCCCTCTCAAGTTGATGCACCAAAAAGCACCAACAGATTGCTAAAAAAACAAAAGAAATCTTGTGCATTGGGCCGAAAAAAGTCTTCAGTGGCTCGGAAACTTCTTCCCGGTGAGTCTTCTAGGTGCTGAGTTAGAAGAAGTCTAATTAGTAATTCTTACATATTGTGCTTGATTTTTGCCCAGAAAAATTGTAGACCCAGATGAGTTGGGGATTTCTGGGTGAACTCATTGTAACTTAACTTCTGGTCCAATTGGATAGTCAGAATTGAGGAGGTTCAGAACTAAATACTTCAGAAGACGATGCTGAGGGGGAAAAATGGTTATTTGGATGTTTATTATGTGAAGAGACTCCTGCGTCCTCTTAAAATTATTCCCTCTGCTTCCTATCCCTCGATCTTACTGTAATTAAGTCAAACTCAGTGTGTTTGCCTCTGTTTTTAGTATGCCTTTGCTGCATACTGTTTTTTCCCGTCCCCTATTTTAGATAGTAAGTGCCCTATGGTATGCAACTCTTCTTACCTCTTTTTTTTTTTGCAAAGTGTTCATGGTCATATAATAAATCAGTACGATATGTCGTAACATTGTTGTAACAAATTACTTCAGATGAATATCCAGAATCTGCAGTCATGTCACCACACAAGGGAATCAGTCACTGCAGCACAAGAGCCCAGGAAGACGTACTCCCCGCTGAGCGAGGGGCAGTTGCACAGTGCAAGGCTGAGGCCGTAAAGAGATCAGGACCTTTGAAAGCAGGCTCTGGTTTAGAACCGAAAGCAGGATCTCTGAAGAAGAGAGGAGGCTTGTTTTCCCTCAGACCTCAGGTACGATTATATAATCATCAGCTTCTACTCCTCTTGTCTCTAAGCTTAATTTTAGGTGCTGTGAGACACACTTTCTCCCATGATGTAATGTCTTTTCCTCCAAAATTACAGTGATTGAAATTAAGGCTTTAATAGATGTTGTTGTATAGGAAAAACTGCTAAAACGTGTCTGGAAGCACATATATTATTTTAATGTTTTTGTTTCTCTAAAGGGTAGCTCTCGACCTCCCAAAACAAAAACAGTGCAGCCTGTAGCCAAGCAAGCCCACTTTCTAGACCCCACTGTTGCATTCCGGCTTAAGGAGACCAAACCACCCATCCGAGATAATAGGGTCCCATGGATGCCTCCCAGTGTCAAGTCTCCCCTCCACTCTGCTCTGCGGTAGGTTAACACCCTTGCAAGGGCAGTTGTTAGGGGTATAAACTTCTACAGTGGATTATGATGGTTATGATGGTTCATTTATGGCAGATGGCATAGTAGTTTCTTCAAGTATGGGATTTTATCTGGAGATTGAAACCTTCAGAGCTGCTGTGTACTAAGATAGATCAGATGTTTGATGCATTTTGTTCAACATGATCTTCATTCTGCAGAATCTCAGATATTTGAAGTGATAATATGGAATGAATCTAGAACTTTCGGAATGTTAACTTAGTCACGGCCCTTTTGAGATCCTTTGGGATTTGTATACTACATCAATTGTCAACCTCTTGTGAGGAGGCCCTCATGTTCTTTGGAGACTCATTCCTGTCCCTCTTTCTGGAATGCTTGAAGAAATGTTTCATTCCCCAGATGATGTTTACACCAATGTCAATAATTAATTTATGATGTGGAAATTTGTAATTGGTGCCAGTGGGACAGCAAAAGTGATGATAAGCTTGTCTTGTTATTTTTCTTCTCCCACTTAAATTCAACATCCTTGTAGGCACCTGGAGAAAAATCCTGAAAATCCTGAGCCATCTCTGGAGATAGAGACAAAGGAAAAAGAAATAGCTGAGAAAGAAGTGCCCAGGTAGGCCTGAAAGGGAAGGTGGAAGGTTGTGAATTTTAAAATAGTTACATTTTGGGAATATTTCTCTCTCTCCCACTCTCTCTGTCCTTCTCCCTCACTCACTCCATTCCTCCCCCCCTCCCTGTGCCTTGTCTGGTCAAATCCTCGCAATTTTCTTGGCAAAGTGTTTTGGAAGTCATTTGCCTTTGCCTTCTTCTAGGGCTGAGAGAGAATGACTGGCCCAAGGTCATCCATCTGACTTTGTGCCTAACATGGGAATAGAACACACAGACTCTTGGTTTCTGCCACTTATATCCACTGGCTCTTTCTCATAGATACAGATTATTATTTTTTTGTCCCCAACAGATACCATTTGTCATTCTAAGTTTGGACTGAAACGTGGAAGAATATTTACTTTGGAAATAGATCTGAATTGGGCTTGGTTTCCTAGACTAGCGTAGAATATAGCAAGTAAGGGAAAACTAACTATGAGAAAAATGTGCCAATACCCTAGATTTTACATCCTGACAAAAAAGAAGCAGTTGGGATGATTTACCAAAATTATGAGAGAAAAGGAAAAACTCTGGTTTGCTTCCATCATTGCTTGTTATTTATTAGTTGAACCTAAGAAGGCAGAGTAGAAGTAACTGTATAGGGCAGTCTCAACTGCCATGTTTTCATAAAAAGCTGTGTGTATACATTTATCATGTGTTGCTTTCTTTGAAAACTATATGTAAAATTAATTGTAAATCCTTACACTTGCTTGCCACTGACCTTGTCTTGTCAAGAGTAGAGCAAGATTTCACAAAAATATTGCAACAGAAAAATCTCACCATCTTTTATTACTTCCAGGGAAATAAAAAAAGATTTCGGATCTAAATAATCACCCAACATCATTATTTCATCTCTTTTGACAATGTTCTATATTATAGCCTTCAGTACTAACTTGGATAGGAGCATATGTGATGACCGAGGCATCGTTGGCTTTTCACTTATGGAAAAGGCTTCCAGTTTCTGTGATTTTGAGCTGTGGGAAGAAACTAGAAGCTCCAGTTCCCTGGGTCTGTTTCTCCTTTTTTTGTGTACTCTTTTGCATTTGGTGAGGAAAGAATTAAAACCTGGGATATATTTTGCTGTTTCAGTCTTATCTCTCAGGAATGCAAATGGGAAAGATTTTAGGCCCTTCCATATTATTATTAAAAGCCTGCATCCGGAAAGGCATAGGCTTCAGAGTGCCCAGTCTGGAGAGATGCTGAATTATGCTGTCCTATTATTGTTTATGTGTGTTCTATTAGTCACATTTTTAAAATATGACATGAGTCATCAGATTGTCACTGTGCTGTACTGTTTGAAAAATTTCAGGGATAATGGTGCTTCCCCAACAGAGGAGATAGAAGAAGCTGATCCTGAGGGTCTGGAGCTTCTTTTGGAAAAAGCGCAGGTAGAATATCACATTCTTCCTCTTTTCCTTTCGATCTTCTTGACATATTTCCTTGTTGATGAAAAGAAGAAATAAGTTCCTTCTTTCTTTCCAGAACTTTTATTGAAAAGCACCCCAAGTTTGGATATTTCACATAAGTTGAGTCTGACTCAACTCTTGCTTCCAAAGTCTTACCTCATGTTATCAGTCAGGACCGCAAGTAAAATTGTTGCCTCGGCTAAATAGCAATAGCACTTAGACTTATATACTGCTTTACAGTCCTTTACAGCCCTCTCTAAGCGGTTTACAGAGTCAGCATATTGCCCCCAACAATTTGGGTCCTCATTTTACCCACCTC
>JANHFL010006030.1:652614-665979 GCA_032468155.1 Oxyrhabdium leporinum
GCATATTGCCCCCAACAATTTGGGTCCTCATTTTACCCACCTCGGAAGGATGGAAGGCTGAGTCAACCTTGAGCCTGCTGGGATTTGAACTGCCAAATTGCAAGCAGCCAGCAGGCAGCAGAACTAGCCTGCAGCACTGCACTCCATAACCACTGCGCCACCATGGCTAAATGCAAGAAGTAAGGCTTATAAGGCAACAACTGAGTCATGCTTATTAGAATTCATTCATTCATTCATTCGACTTATATCCTGCTTTTCACATAGGAGCTCAAGGCAGCACCCACAGTCCTTCCATTACAGGGCAATGACAGCACTCAGATAAGGAAGTCTGAAAATTTTGCCTTTCTCTATGAGGTACTTAATATGTTTATTTCCCTCTCTGTCTTTTCAAAAATACCCATAAAGTATGTTTATAGATGCTGTAGGAATATGGTTGCCAATGCCTGCATTATATGATCTGCCAGACCTGGGAGAAAAATGGCTAAAAAAATGGTACAGAAAAGTTCAGCTGTCAATGTTGAATGTGGTTATGGGTGAAACGAAAGCTCCACTTTTGTAAACAAATGTGGCTCTCGGGTTTAATCCTTTTTCTGAATTGCATTGGATACCATGCAGGGGTGGGCTGCTGCATGGTCGCAAAGGTTCGGGTGAACCTCTTGCTCTGAGCTCTGGCTGGCCCCACCCACTCACCTTTGCCATAAGCTATCGCTAAATAACTCACCTTTCCGCCGCCCATGCTGCCCAGGTGAGCTCCGCGCCACCCCTGCTGTACTCACTGGAGCTTTGCACGAGCCCGAAAGTAGCACGTGTGAGCGAAGCGAGAGCGCATGCAAATGTGCGCACACGACCAGCGAACCTCTTGCTAAAGCAAGAGCAGCCCACCTCTGATACTCACGTTGTTGAAATACATCACAAAATCCATGTGAAACCACCTCTCCCCACCTCAGTTGTTGAGCTCACTTGATTGTTAAACAGTTTCACATTGGGCATCCAGTGTGTGATAATTTATGCAAAAAGTGTCAGACTTTACAAAGTAATCAGAAAAAGTGCCAGACTTTTCATTCTGCTTTCTTTTAAAATGGGTTATGTATTTAACCATCCCTATCCGCTAAAGTAATTTAGCTTTGCAACATTGCTCCAAGACAGCATTTTGACAAAAAAAAAATAACTTTAAAGGATTCTAAAGCCAAATAAATTTCACCATAGAGACAATTCCACATACTCATTTTTAGTTTTTTTCACTTTTAACATTCTGTAAGGCAAGAAACCAAAATACAGGACAATAACCCAGAACAATATATTTCAATGTTAAATCATAATTTTCACATAACACTAAATTTATTAAAATAAGAGTTAGCATAAGTTATATAATTATCCGTTTTTTTGTTGCAGCATATTGTGGAAATAGTTGTTCTGGGGAGACCAGGCTGGTTCCCTCTGCTGGTTTTCACAAGCCTTTACATTTTTTTCAGAGCCTTCCCTTGATTTGAGTTGTTACCAATTTTCTTTTCTTTCAATTCTTCCAGTTGTGTTTTTCTTTTTGTATGGAGTTGTTTTATATTACATTTTTCGATGTGCTTTGTCAAGAGTCCAATAAAAATGTGATTCATACTTCTGCGAAATCATTTGAACTTTATCAATAACTCTTTCTGAAAGAGCAACTGACCGTACTTTAGCGTGTCAGTTATCCAATAATAAATTATTTTTGAATGATTGTTAATTTTGTAGCTAGGAATAAGAGAGCTGCTGAGAAACTATAAATGCTCTTAAACCGAGTTTATTTTGTTCGCCCTTCTACCAGAAAGTCTTAATTCAGACTGAGTTGATGTCGGCCATCTTGACTGATATATTTTTGTTTCATTAGAAATTGAATCTCTCCTTGGAAAGAAAGATTGGTTTGTGGGGATCTTTGTGAAATAACCATTCAGCACTGGACACCAAGAAAGTACAATGTACCTCTAATACTGTAGGGTGTTATAATTCATGGAACATGATTTGGGGTCACTGAAGATGCTTTGTGGCTTAGCTTCTCTCATTCTCCCAGTGGTTATTTTGTGTATGGGCAGGTAGTTTTAGAGAACGCAATAAGCTATTCTCTCTCTCTCCGCCTCCCTCCCTCCCTCGTTAGGATGCAACAAGCTTATCAGGTATTTGTTTGGAGGATTGCCATCTGGAACAGTGCAAGAAGATGGAACATGAGGCTCTTTCTGTACTCAGCATGTCTGACCTGGAGACAATGATGAAGAGGATGGAGGAAATAGAGGTGCATTCATTTGTTGGTTGCCTGTGCATCAGTTTATTGAGCTTTGATGTCTCTCGGGAGTCAGGCACTTCAAGCACTGAGCTCAAGTAATATCTTGAGAATCTGCTGTATTTCGCTGCTATAAGCACTGCATTTTGTCATCCTACAAGGGGAAAAAACCAACCTATTTATTGTGTGCCATCTGGCATTTTTGCACATGAGAAAAACGGGGAGAAATAGCACAGGTTATATACTCTATCCTTTCTTCCATCTTCTCCCAGTCTGACATTATTCAGATGTATTGGGATTATAATTCTCAGAATTCGTTCTCAACCAGCATAGAGTGCCAGTTGGGGAAGGCTGCCTTATACCAAAATTTGTGCATTACGAATTTAGGGCTTGCTCTGCTCTCCTTTACTGAAGATTCCTTGAGATTTCTGATGGTTTTACTTGGAGATACCCAAATTGTTAAAAATGTAGAGACATTCATTCTGGTCAATACTCCCATTTCTCTTGCCTTCATTCATCATCAACATTTGATCTCCCAATTGGACTATTTGGGATTATATGATTTTATGTTTCTTTTGTAATTTTGTTATTGTCTTTTTGAAGGCTGCCCAGAACCCTGCTAGTTTGTGGCAGCATATTAATGCGGATATTTATTATAACCTGTTCAAAAAGTATTGTATAAAAGTACATTTTTCCAGAGAGAGAAAAGATAATTTCTCCCATTCTGACTTCTCCGTTAATTAAAGTTTCTCATTGCATAAAAGTAGAGCAGTTTGCTTTACTAGGAGTCTTTTAATCGTCAGTCTCCCAGTCTTTCCCAAACCCAGTCAAACTAACTAAAATCTTTGATTAATACTGGGTTTGTTTTTGTATATTGAAGCACTATCAAGAAACTGTGCGCAGACGATACAACCAGATTGCTTATGCTGATGTTGATTTCTGGGTCCAGGAGAGCAAAGGTGAGCTTCTGGTTTGGTTTTGGATTTTTAAGAAATAACAGCTGAGCATTGAATGGTTCTCTTTCATTCTCTGGTTGTATATATTTTTACATTCTTAATATGTGTATATTGTGGAGATGAAGGAAACAGATGTGGTTGATACTATAACATAGTCTTTTGGATAAACTCATGGTCAGCAAATAAATATCCCATAGATTCTTCTTGGCTTATGTTTCTATAAAAATATGTTAATTGAATGGGGAAGATGGAATTTGAAATACAGTGGGAGCTTGTCTACTCTGGTATTGGTGAGGTAATTATTTTTCTAACAATTCCTTCTCCTAGAGGAAGAGTCTGTAGTGAGAGACCAACCTGCAGTTGTTCATCCCATCCAGATAACAAAACTAGATAATCATAAAGAGCCACAAGTAGCCATAGTGTTGAAAAAACCCTTGGATGCCAGGTGAGTAAGAGATTTAACAGCTTACTGTGCTTAAGCAGCATCCTCTTTGTTTATGCTGAAAGTGAATTTGCCCCCTTGGCTAGAATGTATGGAGTGTTTAGCAATAATCAAATTATCAAGTTATCACAGGATAGCAATAATATTAGTACTAGAGGGAAATAAAAGCAGGGGAGGGCTTAAGGATCCTGGGAACTAGGTAGATAGGAATGTTAGTGCTAAATAGACAGAGACAGTTCCAACTAGCCCACCATTTTGCTTCACATGATTCTTCAGAGAAGTTTATGAGCACAGCAAAATTAAATCTTTCAGCGTGAACAAATGAAAGTCGGAAGGTGGCCTGAAGTGAAAGAGAAGCAGCTTTTCTTTCTTTGACTTTTCACCTCACTGAAACTTGCTTGGCTTGATCGTTTTCTTTAATTGTTCGGGAGACAGATAGCTGAGGTCTAAAATCAGTGGTTGAAGTTACACAAGAGATGGATTAGAAAGGAACAAGGGTGAGGGAAGTGAGCATTTAAATAAACTTGGGTGACAATAGATGGTTTCTTTTAAGCTTAAGTGAGCCTAAGAAGAATAAGCCAAGCTTGCTAAGGAGGCAGAGGACTATAGAAAGAGTTAACAGCTGTGCTGTGTTGAGATCCTATTGGTTTTGAACCGTGAATTTGAATTGGGGATTCTAAATCCTCTATATAGCAGGCTCAGGGGGAAAAATGGAGGACAAGACAATTGCCATCATGCCCAGCCTGTTTGCTTCTCGTAGGTGTTAGTCATAACAGGACTGTCTCAGTGAAGTAGAGGCTTTTGGTCTGATCCAATTTTAGGGCTTATTTTTTCCTAATTCTGGTTGTATTTTGTGCTTTCAGCGCTATTGATGAAGAGCTGTCAGAGCCCCGGAGTGAGACTCTGCAGTCTTTTACACATCACACCCCCCTACAGAAAGAGTCTGGCACTTTCCTCTCAGTACCGAAACATGTTCTCCAAAGCCTCTGTGATTATGATGCCCGATACCGGCAGCACCTGAAGGGCATTTTCCTTGAAGAGGTGGGGCTGTTTAACCCTTGGAACATTGCAGAGAGGTATGGGGAATCTTGGTGTGCTTGCTTTCTTTGTATCTTATGGAGGGATTTGCTTCTTTATTTCAAAACCCATATTTCACTGTCAGAAAAGAGAGTTCCCTTGGCTGGGGAATTCTGGGAGTTGGAGTCCACATCTTAAAGTTGCTAAGGCTGAGAAACACAGAGGTTGAAGAGAATTGTGTTGCAGATCCTTTTAGAGCCACTAGGTGGCAGTCCACCTCCTTCTGTTTTTCTGCCTTTGTTTTTCTCTGGTTCCTTTCACTATTTTCCAGTAGGGCAAAAACTAATTGCTTTGTCTAGTTAGAACATCATTTAATTTTTCAGACTATTTGCCGCCTTCTTGGATATCTTGTCACCTGCCTTCACATTTCTGTTATAGAGGGATAGTCAAGAGTAGCTGCTCTCAGAGTTTCTACTTCCTTCCCCAATTGCTACAGCTAATGTTTTTGTTCTTGTTTTCTTCAAGCCCAGTGGTACACACGCTCTTTGTCATACCTGATTCACATATCTGCGGAATCCCCTTATATATGGTCAGGACTGTGGTGCACCAAGGGAGGGGTGAGGGAACAGTTCCCCCCAGGTACAGCCAATAAGAAGGATGCTACTGAAGACATGAGGTTAACCACTGGGTTGTTGCTGCCTATGCCCTGATCAGCTGCTTGACAGTTGGCTGTGCATCTGTGGCAGAGGACAAAATTTGCACCTTCAAGTCAGTTTTTACTCTTGATGACTGACCCCCGCATTTTTCTTAGCAGCATTTTTCAGAAGTGGCTTACCAGTTCCTTCTTGCTCGTTGTAAGGAATGGTTTTGAGAGACAGGAGGAAAAGAGCTGTTACCAAGACTATGGTCAGGAAAAAAACCTTGAGTCCAGAATAGAACTGAGCAAATTAAGGCACCAGTCTTGAAACCGGAAGACTACGAGTTCTAATCCTGCCTTAGCCATGAAAGTTGGCTAGGTGACTTTGGGCCAGTCGTTCCCTCCCAGCTTGCCTCACCTTGTTGTTGTGGGGAAAATAGGAGGAGGAAGGAGTATTAGTTACATTCGCCTCCTTGAGTTATTTATAAAAATAATAAAGATGGAATTAAAAAAATAAAATAAAGCCCAGTGATATGAGGAAGCATCTCATGCAACACTCTCTATAGTTCTGAGAAATAAAGAGAGGGAAGGATGAAGCGCATTCACACTTGAAATATGCTGTTACGGTATCTTTATAATAACAGTAATATTGGCCTGCATGATTTTGCTTTCCTGGTCTGGCCTATCTTGAAGGGTTGAAACCAGGACCCAGAGAAATGATGGGAGAGGGAGGCTTACATGCTGCTGCTCTGGATTTGGAACTCAGGTCTTGGCTGTTGAGCTACTTCCATTTCTTTCCTTTCAGTCTGGCAGAGGAGCTGACAGAGGAAACGTTGACAGATGTAGCAGCTGAGCTCCATAGCTTCTGTGAGGACTATGCAGAAGCTGTCTTCACTTCAGAATTTTTACAGGTGGCTGAATAAGTGGCTTTTTGAGGAACATCGATAAACCGGGCCCTTCGGTGAATACTGTTCGGCGGAAAGATTAAACCTGACAAAGACCAGTTCTCAGGAATGAAATTTGACAATTCATGTATTACTTTTTATGTTCCTTCTTGGGAAGGCTGGTAATGGCATAATAAATAAATAATGTTGGGAGAATTCTGATCCTTGAAAGCCTGAAAAAAAACCCTCTCGCTGTTCCTTTAAAGAGATGTTACACATTCCAAAGCACCTTCTCCCAATCATTTTCAAAGCATGCACGGCCTTATTGTCCATTTCATGATTCATTTGGGCTGAGTGTTTGACAAATTATTCCCCTGCAAAGTTCTATGTCTTATAGAAAGGGTCACTAGTTTCTTGGCTGAGTTCTTACAGTGGCAGCCATTTTACAAGGATGCTCATTACTCAAGGGCTGAATCCAGTTAGTTCAAGCAGTGACAGAAAATGCCAGCTTTGTATTGTGGAGAGCTCTTGCTCTTGGGAGATACTACAGGTTCAGCTCTTGGATTCTCTACTGCCGATGTTGATAACATAGTACCTCATTTTACAGTAATTCAGGTAATGAAAAAAAAGTAGGTGTCCAATACTTGAAAAAGTTGCTAACCCTGAGGTTCTACTCCAGTTTTTGTGAAAATGAATAACTTCTAAAATGTCCAAGAATCTGTGAAAACTCTGCTTTTACCCTGTCAGTGGCTAATGGCAACCCTGAGGTTTGGTGAAAGATTTCCAATGGCGTCCATATTACCAGGTTGAACTTTGGATGTCATTTTTTTCTCTTCTACTCAGTTTGATTTCAGTCAACCTTGTTTACCTTTTCTTGGGGGGTTGTGGATCAAATAATTATTTGGGGTTCCATTTGATCCTGATGTCTTTTCCTAACCCTATCATTTCTGGTTAGTCTGCTGTATTTCACTGTATAGAAGAAAGAGTTATGCATGTACAGCACCAGTTTTAATTTTCCCACTGAGAAACCACTTGAGACTGAGACAATGGGGAGTTTTTTTAAGCCAGCTTCTTTTGAAAATAAAAATTAAATATTTTACTGTTGCTGTTTGACTAGCCATACTTATTTTGTATATAGTCCAAAGGGATTTGTATGATAAATCAATGCAATTCATACTTGATTACTTTGTTTTTCTACATAAAAATTATTAAGCCAGCTTAACGTACTTAAATGTGTTGTATAATGATTTTTTTTCTAACTGCATTGTTTTGTAATTTGTGTTTATAAAAACAAATTCTTAACAGAGGATGGCAGAAAGGCTTGAGTCACTGTGTTGCACAAATTATTAACCCATTGGTTTTGAATTGTCTCAATGTGACCAAAGTAATATTTTTGGTGGGGGAACTGCTTGGGTTTGCTTTTTCCTTGTATTGCTAATGCCTTACTAGAAGATCACCAAACATCAGCCACTTGTGGCTGCTGTAGATACAAAGCCTGGGGCCCTCAGCTTTTTGGCAGTGCTCAAGAGGCTGCAAATTAAGGGGACCTTTTTCCTTCCTTTGAAAGAGTGAAATGGACAGTGGACTTTTTAAAAAAAAAGGGATATGTGTGTGTGTGATCCATTGAAGAAGGAATTTCTTGGGGCATTTCTATACGTATCCTACCCCCAGTAGATGGCAGCAAAGCAAAGAAGGGAATATTTTCCCCTCAAGGGATCAACTGAGTTTGAATTAGAATTGACTATCCCAGGGGTATCAAATTTGTGGCCCACAGGCCGGATGCGTCACACGCGGGCCACGCCCACCCCCAGTTTAGCGAAGGGGGGAAAAGTTGCAATACGTCGTGTGACGACATGTCATCATGAGTTTGACACCCCTGAATTATCTGTATTCGTGAATCTCAAAATCATTGGTATAATAAAGGCTGGTATAATTAATTAGTGAAAGCAGTAGACAAAACTTGGGGCATTATCAGTAACATTACATTTGTACCCCCACATTTTATTTATAAAGCTGCCTAACTATGGTGTGCATGAGTTTATTAAATTTATACTCCACCTTTCTACATACACCTATAAGCACTCAAAGCAGTTTAGAATATAGCAAAATATAAATTACAAACCATAAGGAAAATAAATACCATCAAATTTAAAGGTAGTAACATTAAAAACAATCCATAGCAAAAAAAAAGATGTATTTTTGACATTTTATAAACATTTGACAGACTGGGGACCAGATATACTTCCTTGAAAACTGCTGTAGTCAATCATATAGAAAAAGGCCCTCTCCTCTCTACCTAATAGTTGGGTTTCTGGCATTAGGGGCATCTTTCAAAGGGCCTCTCCTAATCCAATGTTCATAGTAGGAGAAGAAAGTCCATCAAGTGATTAGGTTTTAAGCAATTTATGAGTTTAAAGATCAATTGCAGCAATTGTGCCCAGTAGGCCACTGGCAACCTGCAGAGAGCTTTCAAAACAAGCATTAAGTGATCTTATAGTTAGCAATCTGGCTCACTGCTTTATTTTTAATCAACAGCATCTTCACATTGTCTGGATTTTATTTTATTTTATTTTCTCTCATCCAGTCTCTCTCCAAACTCATAATGGAGATTAGGCAATCAGGGTCTTGATTATTTCCTTGAGTTGGATGGTGTAGAGTTATAGCGGTAGATATCATCACCAAAGCAGTTTCATTGTGTATCTCAAATGGAACACCAACCCAAATTGCTTCCAGATAATTATTTTCATAAAAATGCATCTGGATCTAGATGACCACCAATATCTTGATCAATTGTTCCAAGAAAATAATATTTGACACTGGCTTTAATTACTGGCTTATAATTACATTTTCTGTGATAAGAATTTTAAAATTCTCTCTCTGGAATTGGTGGAAACGCATCTCACACTCCAGGTGGCTGCAATTAGCTTGGTTAATCATGTGTCAACCTATCATAGTCAGTCTTTGTTGGAATCCTTACAGGCTGTGATTTCCCCACCTTGCATGCATATATCATTCACACCTGCATTATGCAGCTTGTAATAGATACTTAATAATTGCTCATTTATAAGTTACACACAGAAATAAAAATCATATTTACAATCCTGATTCTCCTATTTAATTGCTGCCACCAAAAAACTGATTAAAATAGCAGAGACTGTAAGCCAGTGTTTCTCTGCTTTGACCGCTCTGAGAAGTGTAGACTTCAACTTCCAGAATTCCCCAGCCAACAATCCACACATCTTAAAGCAGCTAAGGTTGAGAAACATTGCTGTAAGCGAATTTAGACATGAGTTCAAGGTAAAAGACTGGATTGTCAGTGGCACTGTTCTCCAGCTGTCGAAATGAACATTGATGGGAAGATGCTATGGAGTGTAGAGATAGATGATTGTGGACAGATGATCTAACACGGGTGTTAAACTCGCGGCCCACAGACTGGATGTGTCACGCACTGGCCACGGCCACTCCCACTTTAGCAAATAGGAAAAAAAATTGCAGTAAGTCACGTGACGACGTGATGACGCGAGTTTGACAGCCCTGATCTAAAATGAAATGAATTAACTAGCCTCTTTTTCTCCTTATTATGCACTAAGGCAATGTGTTCATCTCTGGTCAGCCATTTTCAATTACTCCAATTGCAGTATTATTACAATTTAATTCCAATTTTAGAAAGGAAATGTACTTTCTGGTCAAAAACAACATCTTCATCTATCAGAATGGAGAATTTAGCTATTGATCATTGGGTCTAAGCCCACTTTTGATACAGTAAGGTTGGTCTGGAATGAAATATCTTCCTGTTCATTCTGCGGTTATTTTGTTCATTAGTTATGTTTGCAAATGAATCTATCGTTCTTGATACGACTTTACTTTAAAGCTGTTCTTTAGCCATGGCACTGAATGTGTTTACACAGGTGACATTTTAATCAAACAAGGCTGCTGATAGGTTGCATCAAGCTCTAGGTATCCCTTCATGTTTTATTTCATAATAATTCAGGTACTATTTCAACAATACCTTTTCATTCATCATCATCAGTTTTCTATGAACACCTAGGGCCAATTATGTGATGGGGCAGGATGGAAGCTGAACTATCTCCTAACACATTTTAGGTATCATATTGTATACTATAGACAAATCAAACTCCTCTGACCCATTGAGTCTGACTGGAGCATAAGAGTACAACCCTTTGTAGGGATTTCTGACTGAGATTATTGGATGAGGATTTGGAGTTTCTTTGAAACATCTCTAGAATATGCACTGAAGCAGAAAAATAAACAAAGTTCATTTCTTCATTTTGCACCTTTGGGCTGTAATAATTGGGGTTTCCAGCAGTGTACTCAGTAAGGGCACTTCTACTGACTGCTGTTATTTTAAATTCCCTTCTCTTTTAGCAACAGTTGGAAAGCTGTGCATTCTGCTGGGGAAAGGCTATTCAGGGAGAAATAAAGAGGGCCGGTTTATTGGAAAAGCTAATTTAGTAAAAGCAGGAGTGATTCAGCCTACACAGTCATTTTCTCTTGTAGCTGTCACATTTCTGCTTTTTGGCAGATAGCTTAGACAGGAAGTAAAAACAAACCAATGAACTATCTAGATTGTGACTAAAAAGGTCATAAGCCATGGCTAAAACTAACTGCAACTCCTAGCCCATGAACAAACTTTGATTTCTAAGGGTAATTTGGATCTCCACACCAGACTTGGATGTACAATACAAATAACAAACCATAATCTAGGTTTGCCTAGGAATCTAGCCATGGTTGGTACAGTTTAGTGGCTGGGTTCAGTCATTATGGCTATGCCATAATCTGCCTTATAGAGTGTGATGTGTGAATATAATGTGGTTTATTCAACAAGTAAGTTAGAATAGTTAAGAATGTTTTAGCACCATGTCTGAACCCAGTCACTGAACATCAATTAGCAATAAGATTTGTGGGTTTTTTCTTCACTTCCATGAGGGATGAAACCTAATTTATAAATAATATGCCTGAAATCGAAATAGAGCTTCCATGCTCAAAGACACTTTACTTTTTCATGTAAATAAATGGGTGGTCAATACTGGTAGTCCTCGAGTTACGACTACAATTGAGGCTCAAATTTACGTTGCTAAGTGAAACATTTGTTATGTGAGCTTGCCCTGTTTTATGAACTGTTTTATGATCTTTCTTGCCACAGTTGTTAAGTGAATCATTGCATTTGTTAAGTTAGTAACATAGTTGCTATGTGAATCTGGTTTCCCCATTGACTTTGCTTGTTAGAAGGGGATCATGTGACCCCGGGACACTGCAACCGTCATAAATATGAACCAATTATCAGGCATCTGAATTTTGATAATGTGACCCTAGGGATGCTGCAAGGGTCGTAAGTGTGAAAAATGCCCATGTCACATTTTTCAGTGCCGTTGTGACTTTGAACGGTCATTAAGTGAACTGCTATAAGTCAAGGACTACCTGTACTGGTGGCCTTCCTGGAAATAAGGTTAGTTATCCAGATAAATCAGGAAAGTTGTTCTTTTATCTGATAGATTATAGTCATGTTTCAGCAATTGTTTTTACATATTCACCTTATGAGTATCTAACAAATGATGGCAAGGAGTAACTTACACAGTTTGAATGGACGGTTGTATTCCTTTTTGTGCGTGGTGAAAAAACAGGAATGGAGCTGAGGTCCAAGAGAAGCAATCATCCTTGATAAGGGTGGGAACCCATTACTCTTCATTACTTGAACCACTGGCATGAATCTACCAATTGGGGCAGCTTTCTTTCATGTGTTCAAACCAAGACTCTGGAGCCAAAGCACATACTGAAGGCTTTGAAAAAATAAATGAAGATCAGCCTGGTATTTCAGGGAAAAAAGCAGCAACTTTAGTCTGCAGGGATACTGCTTCCACTGATGGATGGAACTGTACAGGAAGCTCTGGAAGGGATATCAGAAGGCTTCAGCCCAAGCAGCCAAAAGGTTTACACACTATACAAAGCTGTAATGCATTTTGACTTAGTGTGCCATATGAGCTTAACTGTTCTGAATTGTAATGTCTGATTTATGGTGTAGCATGGTAGGTGACTCTTCGGTTGTGCTATTTTTCAGTAAACCATCTCTACACAATTTATTTAGCAATCTGGATTAGGTCAGGGTTATTCAATCCTGACAACCATTTCAACCCTGAATTCTGGGCGTTGGAGACCACACGTCTTAAAGTCGTCGAGGTTGAGAAGTATGGATTAGACTAATGGACAGGTTCACACCTCTCATTAAACTATAATTTGTTTTAATTGTGAACTACTGACTAAGTTAAAATGTATGTTAGAGCTCAGTTAGTGGCTGAGGGATTCTGGCCTGCCTTGGTGTACTTATCAGGATAGTAGAGGAGGAATATGGAGATTCTAACCAACATCAATCAACAGACACTATAACTAGAAATAAGAGGAAACACAGTTTTCCTTTTCAAAGAAACTGGAACTACAAAGGAGTACAAAGAGCTTCATTACTGACTGGGTATAAATTCTAAACTACCATTCCCAACTGCTAGAAAATAGTATGGTTAACATTTCCTGGATTACAATAATACAATTTTTAGCCATGTTTGTCCTTGTCTCTGTAGGAGCCTGATAAGGACGAGGCTCATACATCCTGCTAAGCCACAGCCAACCAATCTATGTTATGTCTTAGCACAGCATGGAAACCTAGCCTACAGCCAATTGACCTCTATGTGAAACGTTCTTCAGCCAAAGACAGATGGAGGAAGGCAGACAGATGAGTAGACATCTGTTTCTGTCTTCCCCACCCAATTTGAAGCTGAACATTCCTGGAGGTCTAGTATCAGCCAAAAAAGTTACTACAACCCTTAGTTGTATAAACAGAGGCATAGAATCAAAATCACGTGAAGTATCAGTACTGCTTTAGAAAACCTTGGTTAGTAAGACCACATCCCAAATACTGCATCCACTTTTGGTCACCACGTTACAAAAAAAGATGTTGAGACTTTGGAAAAAATGCAGAGAAGAGCAACTAAGACGATTAAAGGTCTGGAGACTAAAACATATGAAGAACGGTTGCAGGATTTGGGTATGGCTAGTCTAGAGAAAAAAGGGCTGAGGGGAACATGATAGCAGTATTTTATTTTTATTTATTTATTTTTACATTTATATACCGCCCCATTCCGAAGACTCGGGGCGGTTTACAGCTTATA
>JANHFL010006030.1:666079-684659 GCA_032468155.1 Oxyrhabdium leporinum
TTTGAACCGCTAGATTGAATCAGCAGAAGTGGCCTGCAGTTCAACACTCTAACCACTGCGCCACCTAGGCTCAAAATCATAAGGAAGATAGACAAACTTGGTTTAGGTTACATGGCATTCTGAATCATCCTACTTGAGACACCCCATTTTTTATGCATGCTCTGGCATTACTGGGAACATAAGGAGAAAACAACTGTAATATTCCAAACTCTGCAGCCAGTCCAGAAGGATGCCATGATGAATAGTACTGAAAGTGACTGGGAGATTAAATAGCACAAGGCTGGACTGACCACACCCATCCTAGGACTGCCAAAGCTCATTGACAAGCATGACCAATGGTCTCCTTGGGTTGAAACCTGACTAAAATGGGTTCAGAATCTGCTTCCTGCCAAATTCTCTGCAACTTCTGTCTGCTCATTTTCCTAACAACTATGGAGGTCATTTCTGCAAATAAACACTTTTCTCATGAAAGCCCTTCACAACATTTCAAATATGCCCCTTGCCCCAAAAGGCTGCCTACCCTGAAATCAAATCAACCAGGATTTATCAACATCTGCCTCTGCCTCTGCCTCTCAAAAGTCCAAGGAAATCTTTATTTAACAGTCCATTCAGGGAGAAGAGATGTCCTTTCTGAGCATCCATTAAAATGAAATTATATCATCCATGTGGATTTGCATTATTTGTGTAATGATGTCAAAATGCAAATTAAATAAATTGCATAATGCATTGATTTGCATCATACATAAATGACAGTTTGCATCACTGCCTAATGGCATTACACATATGTAAATTGACTCAACCGATGTAATTTCTGTCATTTGCATAATTATGCCATTACAGAAAGAGCTGCAAATAAAGTCAATTAACAAAGGTTTTTGTATTTTTTTTATTGTGTCATCTGAGCTACATTGGATGCAGTGAATGTGTTTGTTATTCAGGAGGGATGTCTGAATAAAAATTTTGTCCATTGCATTGCATCTGAATTCTAAATGAGGATCTGTTAATTCCAGGTTTCACTATCTTTTGAGGGGCATTTAGCAACTCACTGTTTCTGGATCTCGCTTTCAGCTATTTTACATTCTGACCCATTTTGATATCTCACTGTAACTGGGATAGATTCAGCCTGAAGATTAAGGAGAAAAACAATAGTCTGCAAATATTCAAAGGGTGGTCACACAGAAAACGGAGAACAGTGGTGCGACAGAGGTTAGGATTAGATTCATTATAATGATTATAAGGAAATTATAAGGGGAATTATAAAGTAGATTGTGCCTATACTGTTAGGAGAAATTTTCTATCATTAGGAACTCTTTCAGAATGAGTCAGAATGAATCAGAATGTCTCAATGGGTGGCAATATCCTGTGTGGAGCAAGGAATGGTGGTGGTGACTGGACTTCCAGAGATCATTTTCAGGCCTTAGGATTCAACCCCCCGTTTTTCTGAGGGCATCTTGCCTCCTCCCATCTAGGTTGGGTTCTAAATTGTGTGTAGGTAGTCCTTAACTTACCACCACAGCTGAGCCCAGAATTTATGTTGCTAAGTGAGAAATTTGTTTAGTTTAGAGGTTTGCCCCATTTTACAACTTTTCTTGCCCCATTTGTTAAGTGAATCACTGCAGTTGATAATTTAGTAACCTGGTTGTTAAGTAAATCTGGTTTCCCTATTGACTTTGCTTGTCAGAGGGTCACAAAAGGGGATCACATGTCTCTGGGATACTGCAACTGTCATAAGTATGAATCAATTGCCAAGCATAACATACCCACTGGGATGCTGCAAAGGTTGTAAGTGTGAAAAATGGTCATAAGTCACTTTTTTCAGTGCCATTGTAACTTTGGATGATCACTAAATGAACTGTTGTAAGTCGAGGACTACCTATAGAGGTCAGCCATTGATGTTAACAGTCAATGGTATAAATTACTAAATATTTACTGTGCATGCTTTTCTTTTTCTTTAGAAAGCTACATAAAATGCAGCAGTAAAGGTCAGGGCTTTCAGAATTGATTATTTCTTTATTGCAATAAAAATGGTTAGGCTTTGAATAATCAATGGGTGTCAATTAAATCGTAACAATTGTGGGAAAGCCAACAAATTATTCTATGAACTGTTGGTGCTGTGAAAATGTGGACTGGTGCTACAAAGGAAACTTGTGCCATGTTTCAAGAGCCTTTTGTCTGAGTAAGGACTTTTGATCTAGCATCAGTGGAGTGGAAACAAGTTGGAAAGGTATATCAGGAATCAATTTCTCCAGGACATGCACAGTCAGGGTTTTAAAATGATTAAAACTTAATCAAAGTTAATTCCACTGAAGTGTCCACAAAGCATTATGGTAAATTTTGGTTCTGTGAGGATGGGAATTATTGAAGGAGAATGGGCATGAAAATATGAAATATTACACGGCAGGAAAAATGTTAGAAGGGGAGCCATTTTATGGCTAGACAAAATGCACCTCAGGGGTTGTGTATCTGTTGTGATTTTGCCTCCAGTTTCTAGAGTAGTTGTAAATGGCAAACTTTCATATTCTATTTCAGCTTTGAAAACAGAATGTGGGATCCTTGGTGCTCTCTGAGCTGGGTATTTTTCTTGCAGAAGTTTCATTATCAAACTAGGTAACATCATCAGTGCTAGGAAGGAGTGGAGTTTGCTCTTATTTTTATATACTAGTGCACAGGTGACAAACTCCATTGTGTCACATAAGATCATGTGATGTATCGCAAAGTTTTTTGCTTTTGTGAAGCCGGGGTGGGGCGTGCCAGTTTGACCCCCGTGTACTAGTGGTTTCCCATCAGTGTTGGGCGCAGTCTTGGTGATCCCTTGATTAGGCTATTTTTTACTGTTAACTTGTTTGTCTGCATTGGTAATTCCTCCGTTGGGGTATTGTTTATTTCTTGATTGTTAGTGTAGTGTTAATCTTGGTGCTAATCTTTGCTCATCTGCGTGTTGGTTGCTGGTGAAGTGGTGTTTTGGCCCTTCTGTTTCCTTTTTGGCTTTTTGATTGTCTCTTTTGAATGGTATGTTAATGTTGTTTATCTATATATGTCTGTTGATGGACGATTTGTTAAGAGTGCTAGGCTTCCAGGAATTCTCTAGCATTTTTGGACTTGGCTTGATCTAGGATGCTGACAGTTTCACAGTTGAAACTATGGTTAAGTCTATCCATGTGTTGTGAAGTTAAGGAGTTTTCATCATGTCTTCTGATTGCTAGTTGGTGTTCCTGAATGCGCTCTGCTGGTCTTGTGCCTGTTTGCCCTACATACTGGCTGTTATAGTCCTTACACTATATATTGTGGATGACTCGTTTTTCTTTTTCTTTTGGGGCTGCTGGATCTTTTGCTTTGGGCCTAGCCAGGTCTCCAGACTTTATTGCAAATAGGTACTCTGTTTTTTCCATGACATACTTAATCAACTTCAAACTCACTGAAAGGCCTTTATGCTGGCATGAAGCTTAAGGCCCATAAGAGAAATTTTGTTACTTGGAAAACAATGTCCATAACCTGGACATACAGAAACAATACAGCATGTGCTTCTCTAGTGCCTATATTACAGAGATATTCATATTAGCCTCATCTCACCATTACCATATAAATATTCAGGGCATATAGGACACTTGTATACCTCCCTGCTGCTTGCAGAAACTAATTCTGTTATAACAAATAATGTTGCTAGGTTCTGCACAGCAGTGCTTAAAATCCATCAGATGATGACGACCTGTGCCTCAAACCAGCCTTAATGAGCATTTAATTTGTTGGTCAGGTGTGTTTTGTATTGTAATAGAGTTAGTTAGTCATATATTAACTTTTATGTTCCCCTGTATTTAATGTCTTAATTTTAGTATATATTATTTTTGTTTTTCATATATTTTAGCTTCCTAAAATGCATTTTAAATGCTTTTTAATCTTGTATAACTTTTTTTTATACTGTTTAGCTTTTTAAAAACTGTTTGTATCACATTCTCTTTATGCTGGTCTATGACTGATTGTATTTGCACAATATTGGAAAAATGTGAACACCCCATCAGATGAGGACGTAATTCAGAAAATACTAGACTGTGCAGAGAGATGGACAGATTGACATTAAAAATAAAGGATAAAGGAGACACAGAATATTATTCAACATGGAATAGATTTTATGAATGGTTAGAGATAAGAGGTAGAAATTAGATAAAGATTAGTTAAATATGTCAAATATAAAGGTTTATAATTATGAATATGCCAATATAAGTAACAGAATTGTAAATAAGCTAATATAAAGAAAAAACTAGTTAAAACCATTCTGTTATACTACTACTATTGTTAGTATATGTATCAATATTGTTGTTTTTCTTAGTCTTTCTATAAATGATATGCCCTGGCAATACACTGTATTCAAAATGTTCATGAATAAAAAAAACATATACTCAAAAAAAAAAGATCTGATGGAATGTAATCACAATTTCAGCAAACAGAACACTGTGAATTCAATCCTAGCACTTCACACTGAAACAGAATCTATTACTGAGTGATGGAAACCTATCTGCCTAAGACTTTGGAGAGCCATTGGTGGTGAGAAGAGAGGAGCTATTGTAAGGATAATGGATGGGTTCGTCAGCTTTCTGTATTTCTTTCTCTAATTGATAGGCAGAGACAGAGTACAAGCAAATGTAAGTTTTCCTCTCTCTACCCCAGATCCTGCACTGTGCATCCTTCCCTAACTGTTGTTCTCCAGCTTTGTGGGTACAAGTCCCAGATTTTTCAGCCAAGGACCGTGTGTTATGGGGGCCTTTTGAAAGTTGTGCCATTGTAGCCGGACCCCCCCTCCTCCACTCATAGGAAAGGCTGGCTCCACCAGTGAATTCAGACAGGTAACAGGTGCAGCCCATGTTATTTTATGGAGGACAGAAAGACAGGAACTAGTCTGTCCTTTGAAAGGAAGGCTAAAGCACTGACCCTTATGAGCTTGGGATATCCCCCCTGGCATACAGGTAGTCCTTGACTTACAACAGTTTGTGTTGTGACTGTCTGAAGTTACAACAGCACCGAAAAAAGTGACTTACGACCACTTTTCACACTTAACGACTGCTGCAGCATCCCCATGGTCACGTGATCAAATTCAGATGCTTGCCAACTGAGTCATATTTCTGATGCAGTGTTCTAGTGATCACCTTTGATGACCTTCTGACAAGCAGTCAATGGAAAAGCCAGATTCACTCATCAACCCTGCTACAGATTTAACTGCAGTGACTCACTTAACAAGAAAAGTTGTAAATATGGGGAAATGCACTTAACAAATGTCTCACTTAGCAACAGAAACGTTGGGCTCAATTGTGATACTAAATCGAAGATTACCTGGACCTTTAATTTCAACAACCCAGATTCCCTTGGGATTTCCTACAGCAAAGGCTATTGCCATTATTCTAGAGACAGAAAGATAAATGCATTGAGTTCATTCACACAACATAACATGGTTAACATCTGTCCATTCCATGGGTTTGCACAATATACTGCTAATTGTCCAATAACCCGATCACAACACTTCAGCCCACTCCCCCACACCCATTCCAGCTAAGCTTAGCGTATCAAGTGAGTACAGCCGTCGCTGTGGTGCGAATGCAGATAGCACCTTTGAGAATGCGCTCTGTACATGCTCGGGACTTTCTTTTTGCTCTGGACACGGAAGAGCCTCCCATCGAGTTTGGTCCCAACGACGCGTGGGGCAGAACGGGGAGAGCCGCTGGAAAGGCGCCGATCCTTCTTCCGGCTCTCCGCCGGTGCTTTTCCACAGGGGCGTGACGGGGTGGGTGGGGGGGTGAGTGCAGCTTCTCCAACTCAATGTTTCTGCCTGGTTGCGCGGCGGCAAAACCTGCAGTCGCTGCAGCAACCCTGCGCCACCGGGAGGGTGCCATCAGTTTGGGGCCTCGGCTTAGGGTGGGTCGGCAGCCCCTCCCCAGCCGCTTAAAGAGCCCTCTTCCCCCCCTCCCCGCGAATTGCCTGTGGTGCCTTTAAAGGAAGGGGGGCGGCGGTGCGAGCAGCAGCAGCTCCAGCTCCTCCAGCGCTTGAGCGAGACGCAGCTTCTCCGCTGGAGACGGCGCGCAAGCGGCAAGGAGAAGCGAACAGGGAAGCGCTGCGCTCGACGGCACTAAGAGGCGATGGCGACCGACCCGCCGCCGCGCCCAGGTGAGCGAGCTTCTGCGGCGCGGCTTCTGGCTTCCCTCGCACGTGCCCCGTCTTCCGCCGAGCCGAGCCGAGCCGCAGCTCGGTAGCCGAGGCATGGCCGAAAGGCTGGCTGGCTGGGTGGCTGGCGGCGACGAGGAGGGTGAGATGCTTCCTGAGCACGTGCAGAGCGCTGTGGATGAGGAGCGGCACGCGGGAAGGGAGCTTCCCCCCCCCCCCCCGCGCGAGAGTTACGCGGCCTTGGGAAGTCTTCACCCGCCGCGCCAAAGCTGGGGCAGGGCTCCTTGTCTGTGAAAGCGGCGCGCCCTACTTTGAGTAATTAGAGCCTTGTGCTCGTATTCCGTCTCCTTAGGATCCCACTGCGGCTCTTGTTCTCGGCCTCTGAACATGTATGGAGTGCTTTTCCGCTGTTGTGGCAGGAAGGCGCTGTTCCTCTGTTGCTTAGTCCTGTATACTGTTTATCCGTCTGTTCAGCAGACTGCGCCACCCGCTTCAAATAACAAAGTGAAAGCCCTTTTAAATTTCTTGGAGTCTCGGTAAAGTCCGCTGCTTTCCTAGGCATTGTCCTGGCACTTCGTCCTGCTGGGTCAAGGATGGTAACCTGGATTTTTACTCCCCTATCACTTTCCCGGGTGCAATTCTTGCTCACGTTGGGCTTCCTTTTGGAGGGAAATTGAGGAAGGTTGATAGCGTTTTCTGACACTCGAGTTTATTAATAGATAGGTTAAGCAGAACATAATGCATATTTTAACTTTGCCGAGGGAACTGGCAAATCCCCGCTGTCCCTTTATCACAGCTTTCCAGAGAGAAAATAGCACCACTGTGAATTCATAGTGCTGTCAAATCTCAAGGATGAGACCTGGGTGTTTTTAGCTGGGACAGAAAGATTCTCCATTGCAGGCAGTTTTATGGCAGTTGAGAGAACAATTGTGAGCAATCTGACAATTAGCAGGAAAGAAAAAAAAAAGAATCATTTTTTGCCAGAACTATTAGGACAATATTTAATAATGTTAATTTTTCTATGGCCAAGTTTCCAATTTTGTAACACTTGTATGACATGTGTCTCTATTAACCTCCATCTGCTTTTGCTAGGGTTTGGCTTCAAGTTTAAATGGCAAAATAAGCACTGCTTTCTCCAGGGTATGTGTGTTCAGTTTCAGATTACCGGGAAAGCAAAGCAAAAGGAAACCACATCCCCGTTCCTCCATATAAACATGGGTTGCAAAAGAGAGTATATGGTTCCCCCCCCCCCAGAAATTCGTTGCTTTTTTTCCCCCTTGGTCAGGCATCTTATGAATGTATATGCTGGTGTTTCCCAGGCACTTCAGCATAATTGTTTTATGTAGAAATGCAAATGTAGCCAGGCCAGTTGCCCTTTCTGGAAGAATATACTGTATGCTGTTTACCAGGAGGTGTGTTCAGGATTGACAGAGATGTACAGAGAACCAAGTCTTTCTGCCTTGCCAACTGGGGTTTCATTGCATGATGCCCAGCTTTGCCATGACAACTCTGATTCTGTAACATACTCATTTCTCTCCAGGTATCTTCGATAACATTCCATCTATTTTGTGGCTCTGCTTTGGTGTCTTTTGAACTTTGGAAATGTTCAGATGAGATAGAATGGAGCCCAAACTGACTGGCTTCTAAGGGTCTTCATCACCTGATACAAAAGTGAATGGGGTTGTCTTTATAACTAATGTTTCATTATTTTCTCCCATTTCCTAAGCATTAGAATTTTCAAAAGTAGTGCCATTTCTGGGTTTGCTATTCCTTAAATGCCACATGAAAAGTTAAGGTACCTTTGTGATATATATTGCTTATTTTGCAAGCTAAAAACAGTGTACCAGAATATAGGGGTTTCCGAAACGGGAATCCACAATAGCTGTCAGCTCTTTGGTTTTCTTTTCAGAAAGCACCACCTGACCCTTGGATGCTTTGGGCAAACCTTGGCAAGAATTATCTCTTAAATTAACATCTGTTTCTCTGCCCTGTGACAGGCTGGGCACACTTCCCTATCCTCTGGTGGGCATTTTATTCCGAAGGCATGCAAGTTTCTGATTACTAATTGATTGTCCATTTGTAGTAATTAAACTGAGCTGACCTGCAAGAAAGATCTTTGCAAGCTAAAGCTCCAAACTACAGAAAGTCCTTAATTTACAACAGTTCATTTAATGGCCGATGTTATAACAGCACTGGAAAAAGTGACTGATGACTGTTTTTCACCCTTACAACCAATGCAGCATCCCTATGTGATCAAAATTCAGATGCTTGGCAACTGATTCATCTTATGATGGTTGTAATGTCTCTGGTCGTGTGATCATCTTTTCTGACCTTCTGACAAGCAAAGTCAATGGGGAAAAGACAGATTCACTTAACAACCCTGTTACTAACTTAATGGCAGTGATTCACTCAACAACTGTGCCAAGAAAGATCATAAAATGGGGCAATACTCACTAAACTGTCTTGCTTAGTAACAGAAATGTTGGGTGCAATTGTGGTCATAAGTAGAGGACTACCTGTAATAGTTTGGATGTTTCAGTCTCTCTAATTCAGATATTTTAACAGTCTCTATAACCTTGAGAAGATTTGTGTGAAAATGGAAAACTGAGGCGGCAAATAAATTACCCAAATATATAAAGAATTCTGTAGCGAAGAACTGAATAAGAGCACTGGGCTTAAATTTAAAGCAGGAGGCATGTGATTATGAGAAAAGTGCTCTGATTTGGCATTAATGGTGTGGGGACCTTATTATAAGAAAGCTGGTTTTTCTTTCTCTTTTAATTAGTCTGTCTCCACCCCTGGTTATTGCTTTCCTTCTAGGACATTGCCGTAGGAGCTGAAACAGAAAACACTTCCCTCCAACAAGTGACAATGGCGTAGAAGGGTGTGCATGTGTGACAGATCATTGAGGTACTGGCAATAAGGGGCAATTAAACAAACTCCCTTATGCCCTTTAGTGTTGTAGCAAAAATTCCTAATATGTTACTTGTCAGAGGCCAAAATTCTTACTGGCTAGAGGTTGACTCAGGCTTCCATCCTTCCGAAGTCGGTAAAATGAGGACCCAGATTGTTGGGGGGGGCAATATGCTGACTCTGTAAAGCACTGTGAAGCGGTATGTAAGTCTAAGTGCTATTGCTAAAGCTGGCTGTTTGATCTGTAAAACAACAAAGGGAAAGAGAAAGATGTTAGCCAAGGTAGCTGTTCTACTGCTATTTTCTGAATCATTCCTTTAAAAAAAATCTGCCTGAAAGATATTTATTCCCTTTTCTGGGTGAGGTCATAAAGCTGTCTCAACATCTGTTCCAAAGTGAAACAAGCGCATCTCCAGGTTTTGTTCAGAAAATGCTAAGGAAGTTTCCAAAAGTTTCCAAAATTTCTGATGGATTTTCTTAGTTTCTTGCTGAGGACTTCAGAAAAGTTCGGGAGAGTCTTTATATAATGGGGTGGGTTTTTTTTTGACCTTGCAGAACAGGAAAAACAACTTGAGCTTTTAATTTTTCTAGGAGAAACAGGAAGGCAGAATCTGTCTGGTCTTGGAGGATGTCTGGCATCCATCATTGGGATGGTTCCAATTGGAGGCAAGGGTTTGATTCTTTTTTCACTTCGTATGGACAGAGGTGACCTCTTCCTTTTTCCATAACTGGCTGCCACTAATATTGATTGCTGAAGAGGTGCCAGGCATAATGCTGGATATATTGTTTGGATGGGCTATGATTCGATTTTACAGTGCACCAAGAAATACACAGGCTAAAAAATAAAAATTAAAACAGTGACAATGACTTCCATATGGTTGCCTTGAAAACTCATGAATATGTCCCTGAAGTTATCTGGGGTCAAATTCTAGTTAGAAGGGCTCATACTCTTTAGTGCTTTATGTATGCGTAGCTGCAGCTGAAAAAATGAATCACTATGGCTGGGAATTTAGAATGCTGTGGTACTTTCCCCCCCCCCCCCTAGTGTTCATAATAGCATGTGGGAATCTGTTCCAGAATGTTTGCAAGAGTCAGGTGTCAGAGGCCTGGCTTTCGCAAGCATCCTAAAATTATAGTGCTCTAAAGTATATTCTAAAATGTTCTGCACTTTCAGGAAACTGCAGCAGAATTCCTGAGGCCTCTACTCCAACTGCTATTTAGGAATACATTCTGGGCTTAATTAGCAGAAGGTACTCATTTCCCCTCATCAACTTGGAGGAAGATTGTATTTATTTCATTTTCTTCTTCCAGCATGGGAGAATTCAGAGCTGAATATTGTACTTCTGCTAATCAAAGTACAGTACTTTAAGTTCAGTTTGTCACACATTGCCTTAACATAGATCAGGGGTGTCAAACTTGGCCTGTGGGCCAAATGCATCATCCGCTGGCCACTCCCACGCCTGGTTTATACATCGCGTGACATTGGCATGATGACGCAAGTTTGACACCCATGACATAATCTGCTTATTGTTTTGCCCGATGTGTGAACCAGACCTTTCCAGTTTATAAACTTGGGTCCATGACATAACAGTCATGTTTTTATGAGCTGTAAAGTAAGACTTAATGTTAGCTGTATTTAAGGCATCTATCTAGCACATATCCTCTGTGTCAGGTTTAGCAGTGTTCCTGATTGGTGAGATATATTTTAGATCTGATAGTCATTTTTTAAAAAATCGCTTTACTGTTTTTTTGGGTTTTTTTGTTTAATGATTTAGTATGCTGCCCAGACTCTCACTGTTTGAGTTGCATGGCTATATAAATGTTCTAAATAAATAAATGTGACCTAACAAATTTTGGCTGGCCATGCTTTGTTAGTCTCCCTCCTTTTTTTGTAGACGTCTCTACAATTTGGTGCATATTGCTGCTGCTTTTCCTCTTGCGTTATTATATTTTTAAAGCCCACAGTTACCCAAGGTCTCAGAATCACACGAAAGAGGTAGGAAAACATTAATTTTTCCCAGTCTGTTTTCAGAATAAAGCTCTTGCTGCACTTCAGTAGGAGTTAGAGCTGAAATAGAAGCATGAAAAACAAAGATACCACTGTAGGAACAACATTACAATCAATCAATCCTGAACCCCATCTTATTTTCCTAGTGACATAGGCTGCTTAATTGTAACTTTGTTTAAAGTAAGCTAACCTATATTAAGCTATGGTTAGTTTGGCTGGGTATTTCTGAGTAAACAAATACAACTCGTCTATTCATATGTTATGTCCAGCAATCAATCATATTGTGGCTTAATGTGATGGCCTGGGTTATATGCTTAAACAATAACTTGAGTCCCATAACATGGCAAACTATCCACAACTATTTAAGCTTAGTATATTATGTAAACTCAGCCATTCTCTGGGCATGTATTAACTAGTTGATCCAGGGATGGAGCTCAGACAGCGGAACAGTATAAATTACCTTATTGGGCAAACCCAATCCAGCATGTGAAATATTAGCCTCTATGGTTAACACCATCATGGTTAAAGCCCTATCATGTGTCATTGTGTTAGTCCAATCTGTGAACTCAGTTAATAATGGGAAAGCCCTTAGCTGCTGAGAATGAAACCCTTGTCTTTTGGAAGGGAGTGACGTGAGGGCCGGGTTTGAGCAGAGTAGTGTTACTGAGCCCGGCATGCTATCTCCAAGGCTGTTATTAACAGCAAGCAACAAAATGGATTAAGCTAAGTAGCTTTAATTGAATCAGGGAACTTAACCTGTGGTATGACAGCTATCTGGCTTAATTGTTGAAGACCAGGTGTGAACCTCTGAAAATATATACATTTTTAGTTAAAAGAGATAGAAATACACTGCATAAAAACCCTTGAAGCAGAACAGCTGTTTGTGGGGAGATTGTGGGTTTCCCAAGCAATGTCCTTTTTTGTAATCTCATCTTCAGGCCATGGATGTGTGTTGACATCTGAGGGAGGGAACTTGAATATTAGCAATTTTGGGAGGGGGCATCTTTCCTAATAAAGGACCAGTATTGTGGTTATAGCACTGGAGAGGATGAAACATCCCGTGTATAAATTTCCCCTCATTCCCATTATTTTTTTTTAAAAGGAAGCAAGTAAGAGAAGAAACAACTAGATATGAACTTGGGAGAACACCCTTGATCTTCTGAGATATTTCTAAACATTTTGTTTTTCCTAAGCAAGGATGAAGATTGGTTTCTCCCAAGTGGTTCTGCCTCCTATTTGTCTGTTTTGGAAGAAAATTTAAAGAAAAAGAAACATCTCTTTGGACAAATATGTGGTTCTTTCACCTGTTTTTTCTTGTGGAGTAAAATTGTTTGGTAGGAAGACCCAGCAGATAGCATTGCTAATATGTGGATAGTAAGCTGCTTTGGCTTTTTGATACTTGTGGTGCAATAAAATATAGATAAGCCAAAACTGATTTGATACAGATGAGAGAGTTTGTGGAGAAACAACACTGTTTCTCTACAGACAGGATCAGACTTCTGGGCTGTATCAGCACAAATATTGGTTTATCTTAATTAAACTAAACTGTTGCCTTTGTATATTAGTTTTTACAGAGCCTGCTTGGCCCAAACCAAGCAAACTACATGTCTTTAATACAATCTATAAAAACTAATGAAGATTTGGGATCATACTAGATTAAGTTAAAATAAGCTGGATAGTTGATAATTAATTTATAATGAGAAATCAATTATTTACTATGCTGTGTGAACTAGGTATAATTTGGTTTGGTTCTTCGTGTTCTGGGAACTTAATACAGTACTATGTTGACCTCGGCTTATGAATGGTATCTGAGGAAGAAAACTAGTGGTGCTAGAGGTTTTAAAGCATTATCTCCCCTCCTCCCCTCCCCCACCCAAAAAAGTATTAAATAAAAGCTGGTTGGGTGACCTTTAATTTTGATTCTGCAGAGATTGACACCACATGGACTTTCCATGAGGCAGGACACAAAGGCAAAGCAAAAGAGGCAATGGGAATATTTCAGGTACTTGCTGGAAAGATAATTTCTCTAGGAAGGTATAAGGTTGTTACCTGTAGGTTGTAGTTGTGTTGGTAGATATGTGTACTTTTTATGCAGATGAATCATGCTTTCTTTCCTAGGTTTTGCTGTTGAATTGTAATAAGTACTTCTGGGACAGAAATTATGTACTACTGTCAAATACAGACTGGGTTTGCTCATCTGGCTGAGCTGTTATTTGTTTAATTATGACTAAATCACAATTGATTAGAATCATACATTGTATTAAACTATAACTCATGAGTCATAAATTAGAATAGCAGATTTGCACAACATAGGCAAAATCCAAGAAGTCACGTTGTGCTATGGTGTGTGCCATACAATAGAACACAGTTGTGAGAATTCAGAAAATTATTTCCAATCAAGCTAAAGAAGCCAGTCTTCTGATAGGTTTGTTCTGCCCCAGGTGCCCTTTTATTTGATTTATTTGGCCTTCCAACTTGCCATAGCAATTCTGGGAAGTTTACATATGGTTAAAAACATAAATACAAAGGAACCAAACACACCAACATCCAATATAGAAGATTGAGACTAACTACAGCATTCACATTCAGCTCATTATCATTTCTAGACAGGATCATCCAACACTTTGGAAAATGCCTGCAGAAAAGTAGGATTGTTCATTTAATCAGTCAAGCTTTAATACGGCCATATCAAGTTTTCAGGGCCTTATGGGAGGCCATTTGACTCTCGGATAGGATGCTGTTCCACAGGGTAGGCTCTGTGATAGAAAGGGCATCCTACTTAGGTTCCATAGATGACATTGTCCTGTAGAAAGCACCTGAAACATGCCCATTATATTCAGTTGCGTAGGAATAAGCAGACACATTGTAGACAGGCAGTCCTGCAAACAACTGCATGGAAGTCTTCCAGCTTGATGACTCATGCTTTGAATTACACCAGGTAGCCTGTAGAAAGCCAGTACAGCTTGTAATGCTGCAGATAATGCTTATCTGCATCAAGCTATAGTTGACTCTTAACCACACAGATTTTCTCCATGATGATCTGTCCCTAACCAGAACTTTCAGATCTTCCAACATGCACTCATCATTCCTGTAACTGAATCTATCCACCTTGCACCTCCGCAGTGTACTCATAACTATCAGCACAACTGCATTTTCAACCAGCTGCAGCTTCCAAGTGGTCTTCAAGGCAACCCTGTGTAGAGTGTATTGCACTAGTGCAAATGGGAGGTGATCAAGGCATAAGCAGCCATGAGCAGGGCCTCCTGATTCAGGAATAGGCATAGTTTGCCTACAAGATGGATTTGTGTAGAGGACCTGTTGGCCATGGCTGCTACTTGCAAGAGCCATGACAGTCTGCTGGGGTGCGTCTGTGTGACCACATCCAGAACAAAGATGGAGATTCCCTAGAACCAGTAAACCTCAAAACCTACAACCACTTGGTCTTGCTCAATTAAACTGAAGCTTGATCTTTCCCATCCAGTTTCTCACAGTGCTGGATTTTATCATTACCTCTCTTCCCCTCTTCCTGTTGTCAGTTACTGGTGAATTTGATTGGGTCACACTTGGCTTGGGTTCTTTGCTTTTCTTGCATTTTTGATTGTTGTTAGATTTAGAGCAACATATCTATGAGCTGTAGTTATCATGGTTCTTGTAAATGATACGTAGTTGAAAATGCATGCAAATGTTATGCAGATTTGCAAAGTAACATGTGAACCTTGACAGCAGGCAGGAGATGAAAAGAGGCAATGCTGTATCATTCAGAGGCAGGGGAGACTTCCCCATTCTCAGGCACCTTCTGTAAGACTATTTGAGAACAGCATCTGGGTAAATTAACCTCAACCCTTTCAGAAGAACCTTGTCCCTGGAGTGAATGGGTTGAACAGAAGCTCATTCATAACAATCCTACTTTGATAGATTGGATGGCTTAATAGGGAAATTGCACATTTAGCCAAAGATATTAATCATGCAGCAAGGCATTTAACATCTACACTTTAAACAGTATCCCAGCAAGAGATGCAAAAATTGAGCTGAACAAACAAATACAGAGGTTTCTATCCTAACCAGGGTGGCCAGAGGTGCTTATCCATATTTTTTTGGCTATCAGCTCCTGTTGCTCACTTTTGTAAGTGTTACCTGTCAGTTGTTCAGCTGATGTTCTTGTCTCTTCCAACATGGACCAAAATTCAGAATGAGTGTGCAAGGTTGGCCTTGCAGCATGGGTTCAGGAATAGAAAAATGGGTGAACACCTTAGCCACTGATGTCTGTAGAAAAAGCAGTGAAAAAATATGGCAAGGGATGTAGATTGATTGTAAGCACAGATTATATTTCACAGCTCCCCACTACTAAAAGGGACTCCTGTTTTCAAATCTTTTCCAATTCCCTCTACCAAAACCAAAAAAGTCTTCCTTGCTTGCAACCTTTGCTCTGGATAAATGGCTCCAACACTGCTAGGACGGTCACCCTGGCCCTATGGTTGCGCTCTGATTTTGGCCCCTGTGGCCTTTAAGGAGGGAGGAGCGGGACAAGAGTTGCACTGGCTGCTTCATTGAGTGGTGAGTGAGCAGTTTCCATGACAACAAAGGCTACAATGAGATCTTCACAAGCCAGCATTGCTTACTTTGGGGGTGTGTGTGTGTGTGTGTGTGTGTGTGTGAGAGAGAGAAGAGTCTCAGCATTTTTCTCATGTAGCAGTGATGGTGGCCAAACGTCAGAGTTGGGCTTTTCCTCTGTGAGTCATAAAGAGAAGGGTCTGACAAGTGGTTAAATGGAAGTAAAGTGAAGGAATTTGAACCTTTTTGTGTCTCCAGACAACTTTCTTTGTGAAGTTAGGCAATCACAATCTCTCAGTTGAGCTTACCTCAAAAAGTGTTATGAGAGTGAAATGTAGAGGGAGGTGAACTCTGTCTATCACGATCTCTGAAGCAGACAAACCCCAAGGGAAAACAAAAACAGGGACTTTGATTTTCCTCCAGGAACACCTAGGGAAAAGAGGGCTTGCAGCAGGCCAATTTTTTAAAACAAGTAGACAAACTGGAACAGTTCCAAAGAAACCAGTGAGATGAGGACTACAGAAGTCGTATCCCATAAGGAAAAGTTGAAAGAACTGGGCTTCTGTACCCTGAGAAAGAGATGACCAAGAAGTGACATTGAAGAGTACCCCATGCACGTGACCAAAAGGCATGTTCTCCATTGTCCAGAAGGCCAATTTAGATCTAAAGAGGTTATGTACCAGAAAATAACAAATGTGAAACTTTTCAACAGAAACAGCAGGAATATAATCACGTAGAGAAGCAGAATGCCTGGGAACCATCCATTGGAGTGTTTTAGAACATAGAACATAATCAGAGTTGGAAGGGACCTTGGAGGACTTCTGGTCCAACTCACTGCTCTAGCAGGAGACCTGATACCATTTCAGACAAATGGCTGCCCAGTCTCTCCTTCAAAGCCTTCAATGATGGAGCACCTACAACTTCTGAAGGCAAGCTGTTGCACTTGTTGATTGTTCTCACTGTTAGGAAAATCTTTATCTATGGATGTCCTGCATTATGTTGGGAATTAGACCAAATGATCTGTAACTTCTCTCTCCTAAATGTTTTTGATTCTGTTAATTAGCAATGTAGTCTTTTGAATTAAATGGGGAATAACGTTGAGAGAAAAGTGCTGAAATTAAAAAGTGGAGTTAATCAAGGAGCTGGAAGTGACTACAAGATTGTTGATGCACATTCAGATGGCTGACATGTTTAATTCAGAGTATTCCTTTTATTTTTCCAGGGAGTTGGGGTAAATTTGAAAGAGGTATAATTGCTTGTGATGCATCTTCTATCCTGTTGTCACCTGTAGGTAAACAGCATTCACAAGGTTTTTTACATATTATTTTTTTTTAAATGACAAATTCTGATCAAAAATGACATTGAGAAATGAAGTTTTTTTTTTTTTTTAAAAATGTTGTCTCTAGTGTTTGGAGAATTTTCTTCGTCCCTGTGTTTCATGTCAAATAAAATTTGCAAGTTTTTTTAACCATGCCAAAAAGGTGTAAAATGTAAATAATTAGATAACAAGGAAGAAGTACTGTATTTTTCGGAATATAAGACACTTCAAAGTATAAGACGCACCTAGCTTTTGGGGAGGAAAACAAGGAAAAAAATCTGCCTCTGCCTCCCAGCAATTTGCCTCCTTGCAGCAAACAGCCAACAGCCTGTTTCAGCTTCAGCACGGCCTGATTAGCACAAGCAGTTGATTGTCGTTTGGATCGGCCTCCCGACGATCAGCTGTTTCAGGCTGCAGGAATGCCACCACCTATTGCCGCCTCCGCATACCCCGTTTTCGGCCAACGCATGCCCCATTTTTGGCCCGTTCCGGGTGGCGTGGAGGTCAAAAACGGGGTGCGCGGAGGCCAAAAATGGGGCACATAGAGGTGGCAATAGGCGGTGGCAATCCCTGCAGACTGAAACAGCTGATCGTCAGGAGGCCGATTCAAGTGACAATCAGCTGCTTGTGCTAATTAGGCTGTGCTGAAGCTGACCAGGATGCTTGCTGTTTCCTGCAAGGAGGCAAATTGCTGGGAGGCAGAGGCCAAAGGGTGGAGGCTGGCGGGTGGGCAGGGCTTCGGCAACATTCGCTGTATAAGACGCACAGACACTTTTGGGTGTGGAAAAAGTACGTCATACTCCAAAAAATATGGGTATCTACATTATACATTATTCCATTTAAACTTAAAGGGGAAAAATGTTGCCTATCTCCAATTTTGGCTGAGCTCTTGGCCAAATTATCTAGCAGCTTTCTCATTCTCTATGTGATGGATGATTATATTAATAAGCCATTAAAATGGCTTTGTTTAGTTTCCTTCAGTATAGAGGTGAAACTGGATGTGGTGTTAAGTTGTGTTTTGTGATGGAGGGAATCCTTGGCTCTCTGTGGTCGAAACTGTAAGCTCATCTGGGGTGGCTGCTCTGAGTTTTCAGAAAGGATAGAAAGATGATTGTCACTATGAATAGAACACAAAATTTAACAGGAAAAGTAGAATCAATACTGTACAATTGAACAATCGGCAGCTTGATTGGCTTTGCTGATGAAGTACCTCTGTTCTTTCTCTATCCAGATTATGTAAAAACAGACTGTCCGAAAAGCATAGGAGGAGAAAAAAAGAGGTGAGGAGGATAGCTAGGACTTTATAGGGAAGAAAAGAGGATGCCCCTGAAAAATTCAAGGAGCAGAGTAATTTTGTTAACTGAGATTCTTTTGCCCGGCCATATAAAATTGAATTTTTGCCATTAAATATCTGTTAAATATTCAAATTGCTGCATATAATCCTTTTTGTACCATGCTGCTGTAGCTATAAGCCAAAAGGACTGCTGTGTTTCTTTTTGCTACCATAGCGTTCAGAGTTTGATAGGTGAAACCCTGCAGCTCCCCTTGTTTTCATTAACTATTGGCTTCTTAGCTTTGACACAAGTTGTGATGTTTAAACAGCATATGCTATACATTAGCTTTTCTCAGAGGCGGGGGAGGGG
>JANHFL010006030.1:698096-712646 GCA_032468155.1 Oxyrhabdium leporinum
TAAGCTGTAAACCGCCCCGAGTCTTCGGAATGGGGCGGTATATAAATGTAAAAATAAAATAAAAATAAAAATAAAAATCTCCAAGTAAGTTGCTAATTCCACTGTACTGGCCATCAGTATCAGATGTCCAGCTGTCAAACAGCTGTGGTAAATACAGTATCTTTTTATTTGTCTACAGCTGTCAGTAATAAGTCTAAAATACCTTTTATTGTTTTCCTATATTTTGCTTTGGTTTTTAATTGTAAAAAATAAATCAGTAAATCCGTCAATGAGAGGTAAATTTCTTATATCAAATCTGGAGGAGTTGAAAGGTATGAAGTTCAACAAGGCACCTGCAGTTGCATTCCAGAAGAATGTGCGATATCGTGTAATCATGCTCTTCTTAGTACCATCCTGTTTCATTCTGTTTGTAGGCGAACAGTACAAGGTTATCTGTCATGATGATGCCATTTATGGTGTTCTTCTGTAATATTGTGGTAGAATTTTTGCAATATGCTGCATAGCCCTTTCAGGATAAGATTTGCTCAGGAGTGTCAGAACTCTGAAATATGTTGGTAAAAAAAACTAGGAGCCAATGCAATTGTTACAACAGCCTTTTAAAAATATTTTATTATTCAGGCAGGCAGCTGCTTCCCTCTGAGTATCTGATAAAGGATGACATAATATTGTGAAATCTCATTCTGAGAGGTTTTCAAGCCCGTTGCCTCTTCACGGCGGTTATTGTTGTGTGTCACAAAAGTCGTTGGAAGAAGATATTTGGGAGGGTTATTAACAATTTTTTCCATGGATTATTTTCAGTTGTTCTAGGCAATTCTAAATGGAGCTTGACCTCTTCAATATCAATGCAAATGTCATGTTTTCTTAAAGTTCTCAAAAGTGGATGGTGCTATAGTCATATTGGTTGTCTGAATCTTTTCAAAATTTGGTCTTATTAAGAGGCAGAGGACAGGCTAGAATGAAAGTTAACTTCTCTTCTCCATTTTGTTGCTAGGTTGGTATGCTAGCATAGGGAATTTACTGTCTGACTTTTAAACAAAGCTTGTCAGTAAAATTAATCCTTCTGACTTTATTTGAATGTTGTGTACTAGAGGAAAAAGCATTTGGCCTGTACCACTCCTTCACCATGATTCCAAAATTGTTGGGCCATTGAAAGGAATTTGTTCTGCATCTGGATGTTGACTTGTTTTTGCGTGCAGTTGGTTATTTGTGGAGCAGATCCAATTGATATCAGGTTTGGAAGCCACATTTACAAGGAAGCTTCCAAACTGCCACATTTTAGTGCCTGGGAAATTGGGAGGGGGGGTTTCATAGTGGAGTAGATTAGTAGACATAACAACATTCTTTCTTACCAAGTCAAGGACATGTTACACTGCACCTGATGGGGATGTCTCTAAATGGGACGAAGAATTGATTGGACCATGTGATGGACAGATGGGATGCAAGAGATGGATTTTGAATTCTCTTTTGGGATGGGAAAACCCGGAATGCTCAGATTCGGGTTTTCCCAGATGTGCCAATATGACTTCTTCAATAAAGTTTCTTATTTGGATGGACTTTGTTTCTGACTATTGAATGAAGATGAGGGAGCTTTGTTGGAACGCTGACAATTGAGATGACAGAGACATCATTATGCTTAGTTATCTGTGATTGTTTTGAGCCGGTGAGTCCTGAGGAAGCACACAGGCTTCTCTGTACCTTAAGTCCAGCATGGTGTGGACTGGATCTCTGTCCCTCCTGGTTAATAAAAGCATCCCAGAAGGTAGTAGCGGCTGGGTATTTGAAGTGGTAATACATCCTTGGTAGAGAGGCATTTCTTGATAGCTTTGAAAGAGGCACTGATGTATTCCTTTCTCAAGAGGCCAACTCTTGGTCCAGCAATTGCAGATGACTGCCCTGTGTTTAGCCTTCTCTTTTTAAAAAAGCTGGTAGAGTAATGAGTGCACAGCTACAGCTGTTTTTATCACAAAACCAGGTTCAATCCAGGTATTGATGCTAGATGTAGAATATATTTTGAGAAGTAGAGTTTCCCAAGGGAGGAATGCTAGAAATGTAACGAAACAACAGCCACCTGATTACATAGCACATGAGAAGCATAAAACAGTATTTCCATTAATATTTGGAAAGAGTGGGAGGACCTATTGAGTTTAAACTCAAGAGGGTATAAGATGCAGACAACAGCTTTAACTGTCAAAAGTCAATGAACTGTTTAAAGTGGCTTTAGTCCTAGTGTATAAGATTCTTTACTAGCCTTCCTTTGTTGAGTGTTTGGAAATCTTCAGCCTAATTCAAACCTGCCATTGTGAACCTGATGCCAGCCTTGTTTGCTGTATCCTTTTCCATCATTTTCAAGATGGGATTTTGGGAGGCACATGATTTTGGCCCTGGGATCCATTCCATAAAACATTTCATGTCCTGAGTGTTTTATCTTATAATGGTTTATCCAGTAGCTGAAATTTGGAACTTACTGAATCATTCATTTCTTAGTAGACAGGACTGTCAAAGCATTGATCCTCTGACATGTGCCACAGAAAATTGTTCTATTCGGGGCTAAGAATACCTGTTCTCCTTAAATCCTTACCATAGGAGAAATGATGAAGTTCTTTAATAACTTCATGATCAATTCCACATTTGTCAAGAAAATTGTCCAAAAGGAATATAGGTATGCAAAGGCATCCTTATAGCTGTTGAATACTAATCTCTTGTGCACAATGGAAAACTCTTCAGTTAATCTTTCCCTAGCATAGACTAGACCTGTATAGCCATTACATATTGGGAACAAAGTTCTTTTATCACTGTTGCACTAAGAAGGTGACTCTTTATGCTGTGATGACATCACAATGTTTGAGGAAATTTAACTCAAGGTTTTGTTCATTTTTCATTTGAGTAGCTGAAGTTTTTGAGGCAATGCAGAAAACAAGCTTCTTTGAAATTTCTGACCAAATTGTTGACATTACAATATACTGGTAAATGTTGACTTAAGTTGAAAATATCCATAAGTAGCATTTGTCTTTGGTGCCTTGACAGCAAATACTACAACTTGGTGTTTGCAACGTGTGAAAAAACACTTGGAATCACAGATTATATGTTACTAAACATCAACGTTGAAAATAATTTCTTTTCAACATTAATTCACTAGTCATGTATTAAAAGTTTCAGGATGTCTCAAGAGGCATCATTTCACAATCTCCTCAAGGAATATCTTACTTTTTCTGCTTCAAACATAGAAAGCTGGAAATTAAAAAAGAAGAAAATTCTCCATTTACCTGTAACTCTGCTTGTTTCAATGGATGTTAATCAGGCTTGAATATAGTAAATTCTGGGTTGCTCCCAGATCCTCTTCTGTTTTTCTGTGTGTCCATGAGATACCAGGCTTACTTGAATACACCTCTGAGTTTCTGCTGTTAGTTTTATGGGGAAGAACTGTGCAGTTGAGTAAGATCCCTTTGAGTAAGGACTTTGATTTCTAGTGACATTATGAACATATCCATGTAGTTTTGTTGGCAGCAGTGCAAAAATGGCTTTTATCTATTATTGAGACATGTTTTAAAATTTTCCAGTCTAGACTTAACATCCCTACTATTCCCTGGAGGTCTCCCACTTGAGCATTAATTCTGATTTTACATAACTTTCAAGCTCAAGTCAGTTAAATGCGCCATCATCTGCTGAGGATCTTTAGTGAAGCAAAATTATAGCACAGATTCCAGTTTGAGAATCTTTCCCTTGTGTGAATCCATAGAAACGTTTCAGTGTAAGATTTTTTAGTCAGTGTAATGGAAAACTAGTACAGTTTAGCTGAGAGTTGAGACATTTGTAGAGTCACTAACTTCAGTGGCAATGAAAAGAGTGTTGTCCAACTACTATTTATATTTTTATTCCATTTTTCCTCCCAAGAGAGTCAAGAGTAGTATGCAAAGAATGCAAAACAAGACAATTTACAAGCAATAAAAATAGTTATTAAAGAAGAAAAGCAATCAAAACAAATTTTCCTCCTGGAACAATTGTTATCATAACCTATGACACTGAAAGTCCTCTGAATACTAGCCATCCATAGGTGAAATTTCATGAATGAGTTCATGGATGCTACACTTTATGAAAAACATATGATCCCAAGATGCTGCAAGGGTTTGTAATACATGCAAATACACATATATACAGGTTGCCAAACATCCAAATTTTGATCACATGACTGGAGCTACTGAAACTTGTGTGGCTACTGTATAAGGAAATGCATTGTTAGGCCTCAAAAACTAAGAAGAATACAGTAATTCTTCTAAGCAGATTTCTTTATTCTTCCTCAACTATAGACAGAATCTTGCCAAAGCAAACTACTACCCTCATAAAACATACACTCTGGGAACTATTAAGTAGCAGTCTTCACCCTCTTTCTCTCACTCTAACTATTTAAACTGAGTTGTCTGTTGGTCTTTTGGAATGCACTGCCTCCCTCCTGGGAATCCAGACTACATTCCATCACAAGACCTGAGAGTATGTAACTTGTTATAATGATATCTTGGACAGTTGGAATCAAATTAAATTGCAGTATGCTCTAAGGCAGGGGTGTCAAACTCTATTTCATTGAGGGCCGCATCAGGCTTGTGTTTGACATTGGAGGGGGTGGGGTGGGGGTGGTCATGGTCATAGTGGGCATAGCCAGGTTGGGTGTTTGACACAGGCTCAAGATGCATTTTTCCCTTCTTTCTTTCCACAGTTCTTTACTATAACCATTTTCCTATCTCTTCTACCAGATATTATGGGCAAACATTTATTACTTATTCTTCATACTCCACTAAACTTTTTATTTCTAAATTTATACCCCCTTGTTTAATAGTAAATTGCTTTTCCAGGCAGAAAAGCTATTTATACTATTGCATTTTTATTAATAATAATAAAATACAATAGCATAAATAACATGATAATACAAGATCTAACAGCGGACGTAAATTTCCAGGATAGTAAATAGAAATGGCTGTCAATTATAGATTGTTAATTGTAGATTAAATGGACCCACAATATGTAAAATCTGGCATTAAACTGTAGTATTAAATAGGATGTTGCTAGTTTTCTATCCAGATCAGGCACTTACTTGAGGCCACATAATTGTAATCCAGTCCTCCTGTAGCACTCTGCTGGGTGAAAATGGACCATGCGGAGGCCTTGTGGGGCCTCTGTGTGGCACATTTTTGGATGGCAGTGTGCTTCTAGAGGCCAGAGAGGTCGAAAAGCCGGGGACCCATGGCCCATTTTGGCTGGCAGAGGCACCGCAGGCCAGTCCTTTGATATTTCCAAGCCAGCCCCACAGGCCAGATTTAAGCACCCCGCAGGCCGGATCTGGCGCGGGCCTTGAGTTTGACACCCCTGCTCTAAAGAAATCTAGAGAAATCTAAGGCAATTTCACAAAACAGGAACCTATTCAGATATATAAATTTAAACTACTGTAATTCCTAACAGTACCAATACTAAGTTGAGAATTGAGAGTTTAAGTTCACATATCTGGAGTCATACCTGTATATTGGGGAATATACAGTTGGGGATATATGATTAGGGAAGGTTGGTTATAGGAATGAAATGGGGTTGAAGCTGGCTTGTCCTTGGAGGAAGAATTGACTCCATTCTTATTGTTCCCTGACAGTAGGGAACAGCGTCTTTCTTTTCCTGCATGTAACTATTTTTAACATTTTATTTTCATTTGTAAAAAAGGTATTATTATATCAATGTTCTTATTTGAATCAGAGGTGTTTTTCAAAAGGCAACTAGACTTCCTTAGTTTGTTCCTTGAAAACGTTTCGCTTGTCATCCAAGAAGCTTCTTCAGTCCTATTCAAAAAGTGTTCATCCCAAAGCACATAGCTAAATGTCTATGGAGATTCTCAACCATCCAGGTCCTGGTTGTCCCAAAAGTGCTCTTCATAAGGTAACTGGACTTCTTGGGTGAGAACTCAAACGTTTTCAAGGGGAAAAAAAACAAGAAAGTCCAGTTGCTTTTTGAAAAGCACTTTTGGGACAACCAGGACCTGGATGATTGAGCGTCTCCATAAACATTCTTATTTTGATATTTCATGATAAAAATCAAGAAAGATTGTTAATTTTGTCCCACATTCTTCATGTTTTTCTCTACAATTATCATAATGCATAAATGTGTCACAATAACTTACCCATTTTATAATTTAGCAAAAGGATTTTTTTCTTAATAAAAAAGCAACTTCCTTTGCTTCAATAATTTCCTCATTTAAGTATTTGGCCATTGTTTCATCAGTCAAATTACTAAACCTGTTTTGGGCAAATGTATTTTATTTTTCCTTTTTTGGAGCATGCTTGAAAAAAATGAGAGTTTTTCTGATAAAAGAAGACAGTCTGCATTAACACATACCTTCTTTCCTTTACAGCAATTTTATAGTTTTGGATAAAAAAATGAACAGTTATAGGATGCTGACTAATAAATCTGATTTTGTCAGCAATAGAGATATGTTTTTTGCTGTTGTAATAGGAGGTAGCTTCAGTCCACTATGAAGTAAATGTGCGAGTATACATTATCTCCGTTTCTGCATTCAGAGAATAAAGCACTTCAGGAATTCAAATGACTTGGGGAAATTTACTCCAGTGTACATTTCCCTTTGTGGCTGAGGCTCCGCTCTGTTAGGTTGACAGGCTGCTATTTCCTTTAATACAAAGGGGTACATTATAAATAACTTCAAAGCACTTAAACCAAGAGTGGAGTGTCATGGTAAGTTCCTAGGGGAGCAATTGAAAAGAACCAGAGTTTTATCAGAAACGGAGTTGTGAGTTAAAGTGCAACAAAGATATTTTAATTCTTAAACTATAAAAGCTATCCCAGAGGAAAACAAAAAAACGGCCGGCATAAGACTACACAGTGGACCAGTTTCTGCAATCAATAGTACATATATTTCTATCTCCAAACCTGAGAATAAATGAATGAAGAACTGATTTATGAAATGTTAAGTTGAGTCGCAAAAGTTTGGATTATTCTGAAATCTTAGGTACATATCTTCTGCTCTTAGCAAGTCCGAATCAGGGTGTGGAATAGGACCAGTTGAGCCACCATTTAACCTTAAAATGAGAACATGGAATGTGGACTTTGTGTCACAAATCCACCTTTCTAGTACCAGGATTATATGGTGCCTGCTAATCTTTAAAATTCTGTTAAGATAGCTTTTTCAGGACAGACATAGTTGTAGCATATGCATGCCTTGGCAAGTATCCCAAAAATGAGTTTTTGAATAGTTTGTGTGGAGGCAGCTACCCAATTAATTGGCAAAGCAATCTAATTAATTAGCTTAATATAGACAGTGCCGTCCATTGTCGGTATGTAGGCAAATGCTGTAAAATGTATTTAAACTTCATTTCCATCAGAGTGGGGAACAGAGAAGCACTGAGCTGTTGGATGCACAGAAAAGGTGTACACTTTTTTTTTGTTTCTATTTCAGAGTAGCTTATTTAAAAAAAAGCTTTTGTCCTCATTCTCCTCTCATCATACAGTTGCATCTGGTTATCAAGAAAGAAAATGTAGATGAATTTGGTTGAACTGCTGCTCTTTTGTAATGACCACAAAGAGATTCATTAGACCATGAAAAGATTTAAAGCTTAAAAAAACCCAACCATTTTGCTCAATTATTCCTTCTTTTCTCCATGTACTTTTCGTTGTTGTTTTTCCCAGGATCCTGGTTGAACAGAGAAAAGGGCTGGATCTGAACAAGGAGGTCAGAAGCAGAACAAGCATAGTATCCTGGGCTAGATTCCTAGACTGAGGCTGGCCATGCAAAGAGCAATGGGAAGATGGGCAGGAAGCAGGGGAGAAAGGGAGTGAGAAACAGGGCTAAAAACCACAAATCATTAAACTTTAAACTCATAAAGACATGGCATCAAATCAGTTAAACTGTGGGAAGAGTGGATGAAAGAGGGTGAAAATCAAGTTACAGGGAGTATAAATAAAATTGTGTATCCGTGTTTAGTAATTTTTTAAATTCAGCCTAAAAGCTGTTATCTACCTGTGGTGTGTTGAGGCTGGAGAAACATAAGGCAAGTATGAGCCAAGCATCTTGGAAAACTGCTGAGATTTGCCAGTGAGTCCAAGAGCAACCAAGTACAGATACAGAAGAGGGATACCAAGGATACAAAGAAAAAGTGGAAATAGAGAGCATCAGAAGTGAGGACATGGGTGAAGAATTGGAGAGCCAGGAAAACGAGGGAAGAATATAACATTATCCACAGTATAGATGGGTGGTGGTGAGAGAGAGAGAGAGAGAGATGTTTCGTTTCTTCTCTCATAAAATTAGAACTCAGGATCACCCATTAAAACTAAATATAGGGAGATACAGGACTTGATATAGTGAGCTGTAGCTTCATGACTCTGAACGATGTTTGTTTCTACCAGACTGTTGACTGACAGCAAGAAATTCTTGTTCAGGGAAGGCAGAGTTCAATTCATGGTCAATGCTTGTGACAATGGCAAGTTATTATAAGAAATTCCTTAAATGCACGGAGGGTCAGGATATGAATGGTGGCCGTGATGGTTTTAATCTTTGCCCATCTCATGTGTCACTGTTATGAGATGAGCAGCTCTATAAATCATTTAAATAAATGAATAAATGTTATTATTATTATTATTATTGGTTACTGTTTTTACCTTCTGGATCACAACCAGCATACCTTAAACATCTGTCATTTGGAACCGGCTAAAGAAGACTGTTAGTCATGTGACATAGTATTGTGGATTATATGGGTCTCTGGCCTAATCCAGCAAGTTTCTTCTTATCTTTAAAAGAGTGCAGGATATGCATGGACACAGAAGGTGGGGGAGTGTGGTAGAGGGTCTTTGGAAATAAATAAACAATCCTGAACATTTAGCTCATTTTAGATATTTGGTTAGATGAGGACATTGAGAGTCTAACATCCAACTTTCTCTGGCAATACTGAGCACATATGATAATCCTATTGTGCTAAAAAAACATTTTTTTAAATGCTTTTCTTTCCTCTTCCCAGATCAAGAGTCTGATATTAAATCTAAAGACGGTTGACAAAACCAGGATCTTGCAGGGTCATAGAGACAAGAACCCAACAGATCTCTCATATTGCCCTTCCATTGGTATCATTCTTGGGTGACTTTGAATGCTTTCAGACAATAGCTCCCCATAGATGACCCCCTTTTCGCTGATTATTCTGCTCTTTCCAAGTTGTCTGAATAAGAACACTGGAGAGAGGAGGGAATGCAAGGGGAAATTGTCCTCCCCATAATTTTATTCACAGTCCTGTTGATCAAATGATTAAGAAGACAAGTAAACAACAGCAAAGAGATGTCTTGTTCCATTGGTACAAAAGAGCTCCCCCTGCTCCCCCTCATACATTACCTATATATGTCAGAGTGTATGTACAAGGCAGGATAGATGGGCAAAATGTAGATGAATGTATATAACACAGAGACAGAGAAAATGGATGGATGGATATGAGAGGCTCTAAATGGAGAGATATAAGGATATATACTATAAGAGTTGAATTCATGTTTTTCCCATTTTAATATTAGCTCTCGTGCATAGGAGTTCATCTAACTGCTTTTATATGCATGTCCCTCCCTAGGTTGAAAGATTGTGGCAAAATCAGTTGGTCATCTCTACTTTTTCATCTTTTCCAACCTCAATGGCTATGTTTGCAAGGTTTAATTTGGTTACTAAATTTACTTTTTTTTAGATTTCAACAGTACTCCAAACCATAAAAATATCTAGCCAGGGTGAATGCTAAACATGTGCAAACACAGTAATTAATCTGTAGCTGACCTGGTTACATGAGTTGTATGTCACAAACAATTATTCCTGACAGTGTTGAGGAAGATGGATTAATATATTAACCATATACTTGACTTCTTTATGAGAGAGACTAGTTGAGGAATAACTGATCTTGCCTAGAAGATCCAATACCAGCATATTCAATCAACTTCGAAGACTAGATTGAAAAGTTGTGATGCTCTTTCTGAAAGCAGAGAGGGTTGTGCAATTAAAGATTGCATTCCAAAGTTTGAAACCATATGACTCATGAATAGATTTCTGAAAGGAAGATTACATCTTTTGCTGACCTTGGATTACTAAGCAGTGCAATACAATATATCTGGAAAACAAGCACAGGTTTTTCAACAAAGACAAATGGATCTATACCTTATATAAATTATTATACTGTACACATTCTGAAGACATAGAACACATCTTGGTATCCTGAATGCTCATCTCTGAGTAATACTGCATTACATTTATTCTATCAATACTGTATTCTTTCATAATTATTCAAAAATTTTATTCAAGAAATAAAAGCATCCCTTGCAACAGCATATCCAGCACATCAGGAGGCAGTTCTTCAACAGGCATTCCTGCCAGGCTTCATGTAGTTTTGTGTATTGTTTAGCTAGAAAAGAGCAGGCTATAGATATAATTTAATATGAAAAACTTTTTCTCTTCCACCTCCTGCCTTCCCACACACACACGATCCCCATGACTATTATAAAAACCTCAGTATAGAAAAACTGAACTTTGAATTTGAGTGAAACCTAATAGGAAGGTATTTTTGGAGGCTAACCAGGGGAAAAGATGCAATATTAGAAAAATGCCCTCTTTATTCTTCTCTCGCTCTGGAAGGGAAAAGCAAGTGCATCTAAGATTTCCATGAAATGAATGCTTGTTGAAGGAGAAAACAACTCTTGAGTGCCTGATAAAAGGTTTCATTTCACCGAACAGTGATGTGATCCTCAAAAAAGCTTCTAATGGGTTCTGTCTCTTTGTGCATGTGTGTGAATGAGGAAGAGATTGTGTGTGTATACAACTGGGCTTTGCAGCTGGAATGCCTTACATAGATGTTTTGTGGGAGGGAGAGAGAGAGAGAATATGAATATGAATATGAATATTGTTCTGTTTTTTTTGCAGATACATTTTCCATCACATAGTTCAGGGTGCCAAAGCTTTGAGTGATGCTCTTGCTGACCAGTATTTGTCCTCGGTGTTCCTTCTCTTTAGCTCTGGCTTGTGGTTAGTTGCAGGCAAAGGAGACTGTTGTGGTAGCCTAGCAACTGGTAGGCTAGGAAACTATATTTCACTGGAACTAAAGTGGAGTTAAAAGGTGCTTTCAGAGTACCTTCTGTGGAGGGAAAAACTGGTGGTCTTGTTTGAAAGTCAAAAGTAGGCCCAGTTCTCTGGCCATATTGCTTAAATTTTATAGTGCTTTTTGAAGAAATTTGTTGCTAATAAGTCAACAGACTGGCATCAACGCTCTAGATATTTTCCAGAATAGTGTCCTCTGTTCTGTGATTCACTGATATGGTACCCATCTTTTCACCCTTGGCTAGGTTCTCAAAGCAAACCATGGTTAAACAAACCATGACTTAGCACAAACTACCTCAAAATTTGGGCAAGACTTGCTGGAGGTCATTGGGACCACACAACAGCATTATTTAGTCTTTAAAGCCTAGGATTCAGCTACAGAAACGTTTTCTGATCTTTAGTAAAATGTGGACAGGTGACCTATTGCTGTCCTATTCCAGACCAGTAGTATCTTCAGAACTGAATATGGACAGATACCCTGAGCCTTTTAATTATCTGGATTATCCAAAAATGCAACAAGTTTACCTAATTTCAATGAAAGTGAAGCAAAACACAGTCAATCTACAGTTTTTGGACAATTTTTTGGTGGTTGATGGTGATTGATTATGTGCCACTGAGTTGGTCTCAACTGTTAGTGACTACATAGATGGATTTGTTTCCAATCTGGTCCTTTTTCATTGATGTATCTGTCACACTGTAATTGAATCCATTCACTTACAGTACCGCTGGTGTCTTTTTCTTCTTTTTTCTTCCATCTTTCCCAGCATTACAGATTTTCCTAGAGAGAGAGAGGTATGTCCAAATTATGCTAATATGAGCTGATCATTTGTGCAAACTCTTGAGATCATTTGGGTGAGAGCTCTGGGTTGATTTGCTTAAGGACCATCTGTGATATTCTCAGGAGTCTTCTCTTAACACTAAAGTTCAGAAGCATCACTACACTTGACATTCTGCTTCAAAATCCAGAAAGTGTCAGGTTGGTAGCTATAATTTGTTGTTTTTCTTTCAGACCTCAGAGGATGTTAGCAGGGATGTGATGTCTGTGAGGGGAAGGATGAATATTTCAGTCCTGAGAACAGTGGAGATAATTATTTAACTCATGGGGCTTTTTCAGATGAGTGGATTGACTTTATTAAGCAGCTGAATATATTATACATATATCCATACATACCTGATTGCACTATTTATTTTTAAGTTAATAATATGTTGAAAATGGAATAATAGGTATGGAAAAGGGACAAGTAATAGAAATATTAAGAAAAGAGAAAAGAAAATGTAACTTATCAGATAGACCTGTAGATATGAGTGCTAGAATCCACTAAGTTTTTGATCAATCAAGACTTCTGGATAGGAAAAGGAATATGTGTGTATATTAGGAAACTAGTTTTAATTTTATCCATGCAATATGCAGCATTCCTTGCTAATGATAAAGACATCCCTATTTAGTACAAGAAATTTATTCACACACATTAATACAAAAATGCCAAGCTCCTTTAATGTTAAATTTGATTATGTTTTTGTGTCATAGCATGTAATGCACATTGAGCCCATTTAATTAAAGTATATTTTAGTGCACTGTGCAACCCCCAAAGATGATTAAGCATATCACATGAACATTGTCATTTAGTATCCTTAAAAGTAGGAACATGTGAAAATAGCATTGCTGAAAATAAGTGAGTTTGCCAGAGGTTCTTTAACGAACAGAAAATTCACATAGAGGGCTACTTGCAACCCATGGGTGAATTAGCTATTTCTGATTAATAAATATAAATTCTGTAAAATTACCCAAATATATTAGTCCCCAGTCCAATGCCTGCTATTAAACCCAGGTATCTGAAAAAAGATCCTTTCCCATTCTTTTCATATTTTTAAGAAGTGTTTTTCTGTCTGAATGAGAAAAACCCTTTTGCTTTTACTTGGATTTATTGAGGCAGCATGATACTGTAGTGCGCCTGTGAAGTGAGAACTATTTGACAGAATCTTGCTGTGGGATCTGAGGGCAATAATTGATTTTCAGTAATTGGGCTGAGTGGGATGACTATCACTGAGAAAGAGTGAGTGAATTAGGGAGGGAGGGAGAGAGAGAGAGAGGGAGGGAGAGATTGTGCTTGACTTGGCAGAGATGGAATGGGCATATTATTGAAGGAATATTTTATTCATGCACCTTGATCAGAGCATGCTTGGTGTTGCAGCTGCAATCTAGGAAACAGATAGAGGTACTCCTCAATTTACAACAGTTCATTTAGTGACCATTCAAAGTTTAAAAAAAACATAGAAAAGTATGACTTACAATAGTTTTTCACATGACCTTGGTAGCATCCTAATGATCATGTGATCAAAATTCAGATGCTTGGCAACTGGTTCATATTTATGACCGTTGCCGTCTCCTAAAGTCATGATCACCTTTTGCGACCTTCTTGCAAGCAAAGTCAATGAGGAAGCCAGAGTCACTTAACAACCGGGTTACTAATTTATCTGATGCAGGGATTCACTTAACAACTGTGACAAGGAAGGTTATAAAATGGGGCAAAACTCACTTAACAAGTGTCTCACTTAATAGAAATTTTGGGCTCAATTGTGGTTGTAAGTTGAGGACTACCTGTACTTTTTCTTCCATGAGTGAATCAATCTTGTGAATCTGGTACTTAGGTGAATGGCCATCTTCATGCAGGTTGGAATAGACCAGGACATTTTTGAAATCCAAAATTTCCTGTGATAAGTGACACCTAAGCTTGGCATTCTTTCAGTAGAGATATTCTGCTGTAATTTCAAACTACATCCTCCGCAATCAATTAAAATGGGCTTCTGTTTCCCTTAATTTATTTTAACCACCTATTTTACAATGAGGCTGGTTAAATGATATGCCTCACCATTTCAGAGCATGCTGAATCAAGTTTGAGAACATGTCCTCTTCCTTTTCAGAACAAGAATGTGTTGGGAGAGAGAGATGGAGTGATGGGGACAGGGGGAATGAAGTCCTATTTGGAGTTTTCTGTTTCTGTATAAGAAAATATGACCAATTCTGCAGTGCTCTATAGAAAAAAATTCTACTTGTTGTCTTAGTAGAAACTATTTTAATGTCACATCAGCTTAGAAATATAACATGCAATAACTTCGTAGCCACCAAAATACAATTGGTTGTTTTTGCTGCAGAAGAGGAATAGTTAATTTATTGCAATTTTAAACATTTTAAAAAAGGCAATGATGAAATGCCACATCTCAGTGTTTCTCAACCTTGGCTACTTGAAGGAATATGGACTTCAACTCCCAGAATTTCCCAGCCAACATAGCTGAGGTTGAGAAAAGGTTGAGACAGGTTGAGAAATACTGCCTATCTAATAGGTCTGGAGGTAGAGCTTGGGAGAGGAAGTTGAATTTGTCAGAGTGCACACAGTGTGACTAGGTGAGACAACCCAGGAGCAAATACAACACACAGGTTTGTATTTACATATAGTGGT
>JANHFL010006030.1:725751-750995 GCA_032468155.1 Oxyrhabdium leporinum
ATTTGAACCGCTAGATTGAATCAGCAGAAGTGGCCTGCAGTTCAACACTCTAACCACTGCGCCACCTAGGCTCTTTCCATGCACCTTGACATATAATCATGCTGGCTATATGACCACGGAAATATCTTTCTACAATGCTGGCTCCCTCAGCTAAGAAATAGAAATGAGCACCACCCCTAGAGCCTGAATCGACTGGACAGAGAAAATCTTTATGTTTACCATTTTACTGGAGTCCATAAATAGTAATTATATATTTTCAATTTGCTTGGGTTTGTCCTGTAGATAATGGGACATGTAGCCCATGCCATCCATTTGCCTAAATTCAACACCTTCCCGTTTAAAGTGTACATATGTGGGAATTCCTATTTTCCAGGTAGTAGCCTTTGAACTCTCTCTATATTTTGTAGCAACTGAATTCCTTATAAGCATTTGGAACTGTTTAAGTAGTAAATTGTTTGAGTGCTTGGAGTCTTTTCTTCTGTATAGTCATTGCATCAATAATCCAAACCCTTTAGGGATAGACAATTTACCTCTGCCTTCTATAAGCACACAACAAGTGCTAATGAGTCTTAGTTGCTGAAGGCTGTTGTGCAGTCCAGTCCTCTGAGTATGTCATTAGTTAAGCTAGATGGCAACTGTACTTAGCTCTGCCTCTCCCATTGAAATGGGGACAGCCAAGTCTAGATAAGGAAAGGAGGGATGCTAAATAATATGTGAGCTCATATTGTGAGTGGGAAGCAATTGCTGGCAACAGCTAGGGCAATACTTTTAGTATCAGGAGATCAGCAAGGATGGTGCTGTGTCATTCAAAAATGGCACCTATATAAATGTTCACCATTCACTTGGAATAGTTACCCTTCGGATATCATCATGCTCTGCCTAGAATTTGATATACTGATAGAATATAAGTACTGGAAATAAAAGAGATGTATCACATTCTAGGCCTCCTTGAGGCAGGCATATTATATGGGGAATATGTCCTTGCAAAGCCCTCTGGAAAACCTGGGTATTTTCCACTTAGGCTGATTTTGCTTTCTGTTGATTGTCAATGAAGTAATCCTGCCTCTGCTTTCTAGGCCATCACTGAAATTACATGGTTGTTTTCTCTTTTGCAGAGGAGGTGACCGAAGGGAAGAATGCCATCCTTCTGGGGATGAGTCAGTGGAATTCCAATGACTTGGTGGAGCAGATCGAGACAATTGGAAAGCTGGATGAAAATCAAGGTACAATTTTGGTTTAATCTGTGCCCAAATGAATGAATGCTACCTGGTTTTTATTATGTAGCGTGGCGAAATTTGGGACTGATATATAGCAATAGCATTTACATTTATATACCACTTCACAGTGCTTTATAGCCCTCTCTAAGCGGTTTACAGAGTCAGCATATTGCCCCCAACAATCTGGGGGCCTCATTTTATCAACCTTGGAAGGATAGAAGGATGAGTCAACCTTGAGCTGGTCAGGATTGAACTCCTGGCAGTGAGCAAACTGCATTCTAACCACTGTACCCCCACAGCTCTTATATAGCAATCCTGTCCACAATCTCTGATCAGATAGCATATATCACTTGGCAGGAATATTTTTGAGAAAAAAATTCAGCCGTGGACTATCCTCTTCCATGGAACTATTAACAGGCCCCTATTCTAAGGAACCAGTCCATATGAATACTAGGAGAAGAAATGGATAGCTCTGGCATGCCTTTCCACATACTTTCAGTAATCATATTCATGTATATATTATATTATATTGACAATGGGCTCTGCTTACTCTAAGGCTGAAGAAAAACTTTGGGAGAAGGAAGGGGTCAACTTACACTTCTGATTTAAATGAGGTTTAGAAACAGATTGGTCAGTTATGGAGAAACTGTTCAGTCCTGCCCAAAATCAGTATATCAAGGGAAAACAAGACAAGACACCCATGGAAAGAATTTTTTCAATCCTTCTTCCATTTTCTCGAATTGCATTATATATAGCTAGTCCAGCGCTGAAGTCAGCAAAGGGAAATAAGTGTATTCTTGTGATTTACAGTTATTTCACAAGACATTCAGAAGCAGTTCTCTTGTGCACAATCATAGCGAATGTTGTTGCCAAATGAATGGCTTAAACTGTTCAGTTAGGTGGGGATGAGATTCTCACAGATCGGGCCCCAGATTTTCACTGTTTTTTTAAAAAGAATTTGTATACAGTCTTGGGGATATCTGAGGCGAGTCCTTCTCCATGTCACCCTGAAACAGATGGATCAACAGTGAGATTAACTGGCTGTCAGTGTATCTGTGCAAACAAAGTGGTTTTGTATTCATTTTGCTGATAAGAAGTTGAACGTAGGTATTAGTTTAAATTTTAATAGAAAATAGTTTTCACAGGAGAAAGTGGGCTGAAGGCAGTAAAGGGGAAACTCTTGAAAACAGCGTGACTATCAGAAGAAGAAGCTTAGAAATGTATGACTGGCAGCTGCAATGACTAACTTTGAATTAGATGGTTGCAGTTGTTGTTGGTTTCAAACCAGAAGGGAATCTAATAGTTTAAAGTGGAATAGACAGTGTTGCAGTGCTGACTCTCATTTGTTCACAATTTATATAAAATCCATAAGCATTCAAGGACACAATCTGAGGAAAGAGCACAAAAGAATAAGAGAAGTGGCATGGGGCCTTGTCTATTCATTGCAAAGGAACCTTGCAATGTGTTTGAAGATAAAGAAGAAGATGAAGAAGAAGAAAACAGAGAAGTGTTTTTGCCATAGGATCACATGCTAGATCAAGGTCTGTTTTCAGTTCATATCATTAAATCAGAAAAAGAGGAAATCTTGCCACCAATGCCTTTAAGCACTTTCTTGATTCTAGAATTAAGAAGAGAAGGTAAGTGCAGAATTAAAAGGGAGCGAATATATGGCAAGTTTGTATAATTTGCACATTGACTAGAGCTGAAAGGAAAAAAATATTCTGATTAGAATTTTTGAAATTCTATCCCATTGGAGAAGGGGATACATGCTAAGTCTGGAGAGGTTTTCACAGTTTGCTGCCAATCAGTCACAAAGTTATAAACCAACTTCTTTAATTGTTCCACTTTAGATTGTGTGCCTTTTGCTAATAATGCTGGTGCAAAATATCACCTAAGACTGGTATTTTTATGGTTTAGAGCAGGGGTGTCAAACTCACGTCATGGCAGCATCACATGACGTATCAGGACTTTTTTCCCCTTTGCTAAACTGGACGTGGCCAGCTTGTGATGCATTCGACCCGTGGGCTGGGAGTTTGACAGCCCTGGTCTAGAGCTCATACCTCTGGCTCAATAAGTTGTACTTGTGCTGTTTTATCATTAGTTTAAATAAAAAGAGGAAAAACATGTTTTGCGCTGTCTTTCAGTCAAATCCTCTGAACCTTTAAACATCCATTGTGCAATTTTTCTAAGTAATATTTTAGTTATTTAAAAATATGAGTTTTAGAAAAAATGAAAAAAAAAAAATCCAGAATAGTAGGAATCTAATTTTTTGTCTGAATTCACATATTTTAAAACTATTTAGTTCTTTAAGTTGTCCCATTTTCCATCTCTTCAGATTTTCCAGTCTCTGTAAATCTGTAGAAATGTGTACAATTTGGTTGAGAAAGGTTTTAAGAAAATGTTGAGGAATGGTACCAAATAATATGTTTGTCCTCTAAGGTGCTTCTTTAGTGCTCCTTCAAAGCATCTAGCTAACCACAGTTTGAGGGAAATACAAATTATACCCAACCTCTTACTTATTCACTGTACTTTTTCCAGCACTCTTTTCTGTTCTTGAAATGGAAGGCAGAACTGTATCCTTCCCTAATGGATTTCTTTATTTGTTCTCAAGGGTGACCATTTCCACTAAATCTATTTGAAGTAGCTATAGGTAGGATGAGGAAAGGCTCAGTTGGCTTGTGCAATTGTTTACACACACACACACACAGACACACATTAAATTGTTGGAAGAATGAACTTACCTGCTGAAGTTAGATTAATGTTATTGCTCTGTTTATAAGTAGACTGGTATATATTATCATAATTGGTAATTTTACAATATAAAATATAATTTTATTTCTTTAAAACTACAAAGAAAAAGAAAATGCCAAACCTTTGAATATTTTTTATAGAAATTGGGAAAAACAACCACCAATCTTTGTTCAGGAATCTTGCCTTTAGTTTTTCCTAAACCAAAGCATCAATTGGGTCTTGTAAACAGCTAAGTTCACTATTGCAAAGCACTAAGAAACTAAATCGCATGCTTCTGTGGTTCAGAGGTGCTTAAAAATTTGGGAAATTGCTTTGGTTAAAAAGTTCACACAATCCCAAATTGCTATGAAAATACCTGCAATTAGATTTATTCAAATACACTGTTTTCTAGCTAAATGAATCTTCATTCTAACAAGTTATCCTTGTCTGTGCAAAGGTTCTGAATAAAATACTTACTTTATTCTGTATTTTTTTTCTGAGTCTGTATTTTTTATTTTTTTGTTTATCATTTGATTTCTAATTTATTGTTCTTGTTTTGGTGGTTTATTTAATTGGTTTTTTAAAAAAGTTGATATTCTGTGCACAAATAGATGTATTATTTTTTCCCCACACCACTGATAAGCTAAGTGATGCAGTGGCCACATACCCAAGCAGTGTTTCAAAGACAGCAAAATAGATCATTAGTGGGTGGGATCTGAGGGACTGCAACATGTTTTACAGTTGCTCTTGACAGTGATATGAAGGGCTGTCTTGTGTTCCCTGCTAATTTATGTCAATCAGCAGCCAATGATTCAGGGGGAGTTGAGAAAGATGCTGTCTGCATTCTGAGCATCTCTTCTCTTGACAGTGAGTAAGAAAATGCATTTAATTTGGCAGTGAGCTGAACCATTCTATGGGAAATGAATAGACAGTGCTGAAAGGAGATTTTACATCTGATTTCTCTGAGGAATCATGTAATTTCAATGTACGTTCCATGGGACATTAAAAAAAATTAAATTTATTTTAACATTGTGTCTCATAAATCCTGTGTTGTATTTGATTTATTAAAGGAATTGACAGGATTGGTTCTTCCTTTCAGGGAATGGCAATGTTAATATATAGTCAGCTGCAGTTTTTATTGATTTGCTTGTGACCCATACATTTTCCTTTCCAGTTTTCTTTGTCCATAAGAGTTAGTTTGGTGCAGTGTTAAGGCACCAGAGTAAAAACTAGGAGATGGCGAATAATAGTTCTGCCTTGGGCATAAAATCAGCTGGGTGATCTTGAGCCAGTCACTTTCTTATCCATAGGATGAAGGTAAGGGCAAACCACTTGTGAAAATCTTGACAAGAAAACTGCTGAGACTTGCCCAGACAGTTGCCAGGAATGAAGGTGATATTAAGGCTTAAAGTATTACTTGAAGACAGAGTTACTTTAGTAGAGAACACTGCTTGCTAGCTACAAATTCTGGAAAGAAAGATAGTAGGAAGAGCAGAAGGGTAAGATTAATAAAAGTACTTAGAGCTTTAAAGATTGTAGCATATTTTAGGGGCAAAATACTTTGTTAAAAGTAATAAAGTATTTATGATTAGAGTAGTATCAGGATTGTTGATTTGATGCTAGCTGTATGCATAATTAAGAACATATGCAGTGCCTTTGCCTGATCAGACTTCTGGCCCACCTAATCCACCAGTCTGTTTTCACAGTGACCAACCTATTGTTAGTTTCCCAGAAGATGGCCTTCTGAGGCAGTTACACTGCTATCAAGGCTAATAGCAGAGAGTCAACATAGAGTGTAAAGATTGTATTTATCCAGTTGCTCCTCACCAATAATAAAAAATGCAAAATTCTTGCTTTTCTATATTCATTTCAGCAGTAGAGTAATAATGTTGCTTTATCAGGGGTGTCAAACTGGAAGCCCACAGGCCGGATGCATCATGTGCAGGCTACTCCCACCACAGTGCCACAAAGGCAAAACCATCGTGATATATCACATGACACGATCGAGTTTGATCCTCATGCTTTAGGTAGATTCTTTGTTGGACAAAGAGGGACCTTGGACAGCTCCCTTACTTCTCTCCCTACCTGAAGAACTGAAATTCTGTCAGCTTCTGTTGGATAATTGATTAGTATAATTTGTCCTATACTGTGCTGTATAGCTATGCAGAGATCTGGATTTAATGGCAACATTTTTTTCACAGTGTATATAGGCACAGATATAGCTCTTGTTGGGAATATCTTAAAACAATGCTATCTTTTCCTGGTTATGTGATTCCTGCTGTGGAATCCTGGGATTAGTTTAGTTTCTCATGATATCCCAGGAAAAGTCATTCTTGCCTTTCAGATCAAGATCTCTGCATAGTTCTAGTACCTATTCTGAGAATCAATCCATATGTACAGTTTGATCTCCTGAAAGTGGGAAGAGCCTTTGTGTGCATTATAGATGAAAAACAGCTTGAGAGGTCTACATGTTTCATTGGGAAGTGGACAGCATACATATAATCCTTTCACATGAAGGCATTTTCAGAGCAATAAACCTGTTTGATCATATGGTTGAGTGACTATTGTGAATTGAAGAGGTACAAATAATACATATTAAAATCTAGGTTTGGAGAGACTATCTTGGTAACCATACATGACAGCAGTATGTATGGATTCCAGCTACATCTAGAAGGACAGTGAGAAAACTAGTATTAATAATGAGAGATCTTAAAGCCAATCCACTAAAAAGTAGTTGTAGGATTTGTAGCCAATAAGATTGCAAAAAGATAGAAACTTTTTATGCAAAATATGGAGCATATTCATTTCCTGTTGTTGTATTTCCTATTCCTGCAGAAGCCAAGACTAGAAACAATGAATAAAAGTTGTAAAATTTAGAAGTACTTCCTAACAGTATTTATTTAACAATGAATCAATTTAACAATGGGAAAAAGCACTGTTTTCTCTATGGAGACTTTTAAGAAAATATTTGTTCAAAGTGGGCCCTATATCTTTTAATTCTGTCCATCAACAGCTGGCTCAGTGGCTGCTAGGAATTACTCCTTATTTCATAGGTTGTCCACCAATTAGTCATTAGGAAGCAGTTTTTTTCAGTCAAATTAGTACTTTTTGGATTGTATTAACATGATTAGAAGTGGAACTTTCTTGTTACAAGGTTATGTATTTCTTGTTCCCACATACTGGAAATAATGAAGGACGTCTGGTCTCATAGTGTGTCAGCTTTATTTGAAAATCTGGTTGGTTTTGGTCAGTCTGAACTTGAAAGACCAGTGAATGATGATCTTTGCATTTAATAGTCTTTGCATTTAAGCTGCTTTGAGTTACTGTTCAGTCATTCCAAAGGATTACAAGCCATTATAACCCATTTTAAAATATTGTTTCTTAGAAGATTAAAATGTGAACAGCTGGAAATTCAGCAGAATCCATTCTAGTGGAATTTAGAGATAGGAGTGAGAGCATATCCGTAAGGCGATGGTGTAGTTTTCACAGATAACTAAATTAATCCCTCTTAGAAACCTCCATGTTTCCCCAGCTTGCTGCAGTTACCACAGATACTTACAATGATAGCCTTTTTAATCCCCTGAACAAAATTAATTTGCTTTAGTATTCAATTTGCTTTTTAGTTTGAATGTTTGTGTTTTCATGAAATCTTCTGGTTGGCAACTCAGTATTTGCCTTGGAGTTTTTAAATTGTCATTTGAAAAAAAAAATGGAACCTTTTTAATTTAATGGATCAAACTATTTCACCTGGCAAATAAATATTCTATATAAATGTAGAGTAGTGCACTCAACAATATGTGTATATTATGACAGGGCAGAGTATGGTAGTAATATTAATGCATGGTTAAGCTGGGGAGTTTGCTTCCAACATGTGGAAGTTGGTAGCATTTCTGATTATTTTAAAGGGAGACTAGACAAAGACATGGAGGATTGTGCCATCAGTGCCCAGAAATCTTCATGACTAAATCAGAGGTAGCATAGCTTAAGTAATAACTGCTGGGATGCAACAGTGAAAAGCATTAGAATTTTTTCCTCCTGTAAATATTTGGGAGCTTCTCTGAATACATTGGGCTGGCACTTGCTGGATACAGAAGGACTAGATGGGCTGCTGGAGAAATTTGAATAGTGGCACTATTCCAGATATTAATTACAGCTTTTGGAAATCTGGAAAATGAAACAATATGTTCTTCTATGATTCACATTTTATATTTTACAACAATAGAGTGGGTAATTTTTATTTTTCTATTTGATAGCAATATATTACAACAATAAGATGTTTTGATAAGCAATGAATTTTATATGCTTAATATATACAGTACAGATATTAGATGTTTTAAATTGGTACATTTGGAATTTCCCCCCTCCCTTTTTTTCCAGGTTTGGTTTGGGTGTTGTTTTGTAATTTATTGTCTTTTGTCTTTTATTGTTTTATTTCTGTATTTGTGCACTCTGTTTATTTTTATAGCCTTGCTATAAACCCCCCCCCCAAGAAATTTGGGGAAATTACATGCTCTTAATCAACATCATTTATAAATTGGTGTTCAGTGATACGCTGCTTCTATACTGAGAGGTGCCATTGTGACTAATACCATTAATCATCCTATTTTTTGTGTATTTGTTTTTTTAAGATCTACTAGCCAAGGATTGGTGTTTTGTGTCTGAATTATATTTAATTAGACATGGTGGGAAGCAATTCTTCTTCCTGTTAGTTCAGATATCATAGCTGATTCCAATAAGGTCTATAATGCACCTTGAATTCTAACATCAGGAGAGAAGAAGCAGAAATGTTTTCCTGTGCTTGCCCTTGGTTCACTATAAAGCCTATTGTAGTTTTGCCAGCAAAGTAAACGTAATTTTAAAGCCATTATCCATATATTGATGTAGCTGAAAGGAAGCAGAGATGGGGGACAGATAGATGAAATTAGAGGAAGCCACAATGGTCCATCTTTAATGTGAGCTGAATGGATGAATTTGGGTCTTGGGGTGGAGTACTGATAGGTGAGGTAACAATTGAATGAGTCTATAGAAAACATAGATACTTACGAATAAAATCTAACACCTCTATTCCTGTCTTTTACAGGTGAAGACCCCACTTTTTGCTCATCTGGTATTCTACATGAAAAACAACGTAAGTCCTGGAGCTTTTAAAATGTACTTCCATATTTAAGGTTTATTGTACTGTCTAAAAGTACAAACAATAGGTAACTTTAACTCTGCCCTGATACTCATTAAAATATATTGCCCCCTTGTATGGCATCTTCTTCTTTTTTTTTTTTTACAAAACTTACTAGGATGTCAATCCTTTTCTAGTTTAAAATGCTTTTATGATCACTTGCTAATAGGAAGCGTATGCCAGCAGCCATGCATAAGTTTATTTCTCTGTAACAGATTTGTTATTATAAACAGCTAGCAACAGTGCAACAGATGGCAGAAAACTGACAACTTTTTATGGGAATGTGAAAATGGGAAGTGTCTCTTTTCCTTCTCTCCTTTTACTGAGACGGCACTTCCTCAGATGTTGGCATTTAAAAAAACAGATCTGAAAAAGATTATTCAGGTGTTGAGGCCCAATTTTTCATTCCCAGGTGAGTCTGAATGTACTTAGTTGCTCTGATCAAATACAGCATCTTGGCAAATTCTTCAGGGATGAAAGATAAGCACATCTGTCATTTTCCAGAACTACTTACGGACTCCGCCATTCTGCAGCCTTTTACAGTAGGCACCATAAGCTTTCTTAGCCATTATTTCTAGCTTCTTCTTCTCGTTAGTCAGAAAGTCATGTCCAATCCATCGCGACTCCATGGACAACATTCTGCCAGGCCCTCCTGTCCTCTACCATCCCCCAGAATCCATTTAAGCTCACGTCGACGGTTTCAGTGACTCCATCCAGCCACCTCATTCTCTGTCGTCCCCTTCTTCTTTTGCCCTCAGTCGTTCCCATCATTAGGCTCTTCTCCAGTGAGTCCTTCCTTCTCATTAGATGGCCAAAGTATTTGAGTTTCATCTTCAAGATCTGGCCTTCTAAAGAGCAGTCAGGGTTGATTTCCTCTAGGACTGACCGGTTTGATCGCCTTGCAGTCCAAGGGACTTGCAGGAGTCTTCTCCAGCACCATTTGGTATACAGTATTCTATTTCTAGCTATTGTATGCCAAATGTAAGCAAGGATAGCAAGCGATCGTTATCCTTCTCAGATGCAATGACCGGACCTACATATTGCATTAAAGTATAGCTTGTTTAATTGTGATTCACTAAGTGAAGTACAATTGGTTGTCTTCATACAAAATAACCTATGCTACCATATTATATCTTGCTTATTATATTGCATGAATCAGACCAGTAATACTTGATAGGTTTCTGAAATCTGACCCATATCCTTCTCTAAAGAAGAGCCCACCTTATTTTTGCCTTTCTTCACATGTCCTCAATGGAGGCAGCCAAGTTCGTCTATCAAGACACATAGCTACACATCCTCTGAAAATTTTAGCTTTTGTTGCACAATCATATTTATATAATCCATTACTTTCTCCCAAAACTTTGAGAGAAGGACATTGTAGAAACATATGTTTCAAAGAAGCATTAAAATGTTCTCCATCTCATGGCAAATCCTTTTTGTATTAGTACCTGCCATGCCGAGGGCTATCTGAGTTGCTTTGTTTATTTATTAAACTTGTATGCTACCCATCTCACCAAAGGCAATGCTAGACATTTAAGCTTTAAGGAAAATCTGTTGAAAACACAATCTAAACTTGTGCATATCTCAAGGAAAACAGGCTATTTTTTGTTCACACTGCCTCCTGTATCAAAAAAAGCAATCTCTTCTGATCTCCAGCAATTGTGTTCAAATGCCTTTAAAAGCTGTTCTTGTTGAATGTTTGATTGGCATAAGCAAAACGGAGAGGAACTGCCCCCTGAGCATTCTCCAGAAAACATTCCACTCTGTAGTTGGGATATGATATGATCTGGAATGAAATCAGTTCAAATCTCTTAAACAGAAATCCTATCACTCCAGCATTCTCTAATAACTGATTTTCAAATGGGAGCGACGGCTCTCAAAATGTAATTTGTGCAAAGCAGACAGAGAAAAATGTTTCAGCCTCAATCCCTTGGGCCTACTAAAATTAGTTTTTCAAATATGTATCTTCAGATTATTTTTGCTGTGAAACATAGTGAATCAAGAGTTCCTTTAATTAGAGATTTCTGAATCAGAATAATGAAAATACCACTTAGGGTCCAGTATTTCGATGAAGCTGAGTCCGACAATGCCAGGTATCTCTTATTCCCCAGTAGCTGTTGTCGTGCACACAGAATGAGAGAAGTAGGAAATAACAAGGGAGTAGAGTAAGTACATGCATGGCTCCAGACCTCTTCTTTCTTTAAGGACTGCAGAGCTGAACTACACAACATGATTTTTTATGCAGCACACATTGCCCCATCGCCTTTGCATATAGTAGTCTCAATTGGAATTGAATTCCCATCCACTTACTGGAAACAAAAATCTGAACAGATGCATACTGTGGTGTTTTTTTTAAGTATTCATTTAAAAAATGAATATAGGAAGGGATATACATCTTTTATGCATTCAAATAATAAATCTTATATCGTGTCATACAGTTCTTATATAATTGTTTAAGATTTGTCTGTTTATTTAATAATAGGAAAAAATAGGAAGTTAAGTATATAAATGAATATATACAGCCTTGTTTTCTAAAAGTTCCAAACAAGAATCCCTGTAGTGATCAAAACATACCTCCTCTTAAGAGTAATTTCTATGGGGTTTTATGGCATCCGTAGTAGGTAGGAGCTTTCCAGTTTAAATCTTCTTTTTCAGTAAATATTCATAGCCAGTGCTAAAGTGTTCCTTCCAGATAATGTAAAATAGGGAAATGCATCAGATTCTGAACAGTCTTTCATGTTGGGGATTGGTTTAGTCATTTCTTCCTTTGTAGCACAGATTAGTCTAATTTAATCAGAGAGTGATTACCTTTTTTTCCATGGATCCCCTTGCTTTTATTCAATTAAAATTACAATTCATTCAAATAACTGGAGGATTTTATTGAGGCAGAACCCCATAGGACAATTTTGTTGCCTGTGGCTTTGCCAGTCCTAAAAAGCCTCTTCAATATTGGAAGTATGCTATCTTTCAGCAGTTTAGAGCTTTCATTCATTCATTCATTCATTCATTCATTCATTCATTTATCCATCCATCCATCCATCTTTTATAGCGAAGTGACTCTGGGCATCTTACAATTCTCCTCCATATCAGAGATCTTTTCTGGTAATGTTAGTAGTGGAATGCCTGGTCATCTATAGTTGCATTAGAAGTTGGAGTATCTAATTTTATCCTGTAATATTAAATTGAATCTCTGTCGACCCTGAGGCTGACATATGTTTAGCCATATTTTATTGTAGTCTTTGTCTATTCTTTTTCTTAACTTTCTTTAGGTATTCTACAAAAGGTTTTAATGATGCTTCAGGCTCGCCACATTCTAGCAGCAGGAAGGGGGGGGGGGGTTTGTAACATTTCCCCTTATAGCGATAAGGGGGAATGTTATGGCTAGCTGGCATTCCTTCCCATGGGAACTGAGAAGGTGCCTGCAGCTGATGGAAGGTGGAGCTTGGAGTCATCGGGTTGTTGGACTATGAGCTGATCGGAGAATGTGACTATGGGGGGACGTTTCAAACTTTTGCTTTTACTGGGTGTAATCCCAGGATTTGGTCAGAGCCAGAATTACACCAAGACCTTGCCAATTTGATATGTTCCTAATAAATAGACTTTGATGAAATACGGACACCTTGGATTTTTATTCTGGGGACGTATTACTTGGAATCTTGACATTCTCCACTTTCTGATTCAGAATATATAATCCCTTTTTTTTAATGCCCCTGCAATTTAATCATCTGGTCTTTTGAACAGGCTAAGGACAAGTGAACACATACGATCCAGAAGTAATCACATTATTTCCATATTGTAATATGCATAATAGTGCTCATCTGATTGTTTAGATTCTTTCAGGAAGTAAATGTAAGGCTTAGCTCGTTTTTGACAGAAACGAGATAAGGAGCTAATGCTTGAGCCAAAAATTGTTGCAATTGGACATTAGGACAAACTTAGCTCTCTGCTAGAGTAGTTGTACCTTGGACTAAGTATTCCACCTCGATTGGTCAGAACACTGTAAGTATCAATAAAAGAATTTATGTAGTGAACCTGAATGAAGGGAGAGCCAGGACATAAGAAAAAAGGAACTTTTTCATACAGTGTGCAATCTGTGTAATTCACTGCACAATATGCGGTAATAGCCATCTATGTGATAGTCATTTGTATTATAGCAGAAAGAGCTGTCAGTAGCTGCCAGTCATGATCTACTATTTAGTAAAAGGAACCCTACCCCATACCCCTTCAAGAGTCTGTCCTACCCTACGCCTTGCTTTTCAAAACCTTTGGTGCTTTCCCCCCTCCCCCATTTTTTTCCCGTACTGTAGAACCCATCCGGAAAGTCAAAGAATTGCAAAGCAACTTCAGGAGAGGTTGGAGTAAAACAGAAGTTTTATGCCATTTTAAAGAGTAACAGATTTGATACCTCATAAGCTTTTCCAGATCCGTGAACGTTGTGATCATAGTATGTGGGTTAGATTTCAAAATGTCCCAAGATTCTTGGTGGTAAATATAGATAGGAGAGTTCTTGGTGGATAGGATTTTCTATCATTTTGCTATTTCTAACTTGTTTCAAAATATGTCCAATTTTCATGCAGATTTTTCTCAAATCTATATTGTTAAATTATACATCCAATCAACACCCACCCACCCCTTGCTGTTTGAATAGTGAGCCATTATGTATGCTGAATGTCACCTTCTGTGCAAGATTTGATTTTTACCTCCTTTGTTCCCATAGTTTGCTTAATGATGTAATTAGCATGAATTGCAGTAATAGCAGTATAAATAAGATTGCCAGAGAAAACTGGTAAAAATCTGAAACCTCACCTGAGAAGTTCTTTTGAGTCCTGCTAAGCCTCGGTTATAATTTTTCCTCATTAAAGCTTTTCTTGCAAATAGAGAAACATAATTTGCGGTATAATCAGCTTCATTTCAGCAGGTAATGAATTTTTTCTGTTTTCTTTATATTCCTGCTCCCCACCCCTGTACTAGCCCTTTCAATAGTTTTCTTTGATTACACTGCCATCTGTGTATTTGAGCTTATCTCTCACATTTGTAAAAATTTGAGCTTATCTCTCACATTTGTAAAAATTTGAGCTTATCTCTCACATTTGTAAAAATTTGTAGACTGACTCTAAAAAAGGACATTTTTACAAAAATCCAATCTTTTGTTTGAATTATCAGGAGAGTCCTAGGGGATCAGACCGAAAGCCCTATTCAGAGTGACCTAGTCCCTTCTGGGTAGGGAGAGGTAGAAGTGGCATAAACATCTTCAATGCTGTTATGGCTACTTGGTGAATAAAGATATTAACTCTAACAGGGCAGATCTGGCCAGAGAGGCTAAAGCCCAGTCTTGTGATGTGATTGTGGATGCATTTGAACCAGTGACTCCTGAGAAAATGTACAGGGTTCTCTGCTTTCAGTTTAGCCACCTAGTTATTGAACCGAGGATCCTCCTAGGTTTGAAAGCAGCCAAGGAAGTGATCTATGATTGAATGCTTTCTATGGTGTCAGCCTCTTTGAGGGAGGTTGTGATATCACCTCCTTGAAGAAAGCAGTAGTGCATCCCCTTCTCAAGAGGCCATATTTAAACCCAATGATTTTAAATAATGTTTCTCTTTTAAAGGAAGGTTGTTGAAAAGCCACTTGGTATGCAGTTGATGCCAACTCTGGAGGAAGCAGATTATCTATAGTGAGTTGAGTTTCAGGATGGAATTTAGTATGCGGACAGACTTGGTTAAGCTTGTAGATTACCTGTGATAGAGTCAGGATGGAGATGGTGCATCCATTGTTGTTGTGCTCCTTCATTTCTCAGCAGCTTTAGATACTGTTAACTATAGTATCCCTTGGAACTAGTTCTAGAGATTGGGGTACCATTTTTTGGTAGGGGTACTATTTTATGATAGTTCTCTTATTTCCTTGAGACTCAACCAATGTTGGTTGAAAAGAAGTTGCTCCTTAGGTCCTTCCTTTGTGGGATGCCACAGATCACAACTCTATCCTATTTTATTCAACATCTACATGAACTAAGTGAGGTCATTTGCTGGTTTGAAACAATAAAGCAAACAACGCTATGGCCACTTTTGGTCATAAATTGAACTGGTGACAACTGATGCTTTCAGATGATTGTGAAGAAAAGTGGTTAACAGCAATACTATCAAAGCAAGAGAAGTCCAAGTTCAGACTGCATGACTTGACTTTTGGCTGGTCATTCTTTCTAACCTACTTCATGGCTAGTTAGGATAAAATTGAGAAAGTGCTGTGCATATCACCTTGATCTCCTGGAGAAAAGACAGGATATATGTCTAATGAATAAATAAAACATTGTTCCATAAGGTAGGCACTCATGAATAGCCAGAGAAAAATCTTCCATTCAATAACCACTAGCATTTTCCAGTTGTTGGAGGTTTTTTTTTACAAGAACTTGGTTGAGGACAAGGCAGAATAATACGGGAAATGGGTGCCCTTAAAATACGGTCAATTCACTGGCTGAGGTGTCAGAATTACAAAACCATGACTGTTTAGATCTTGGCTGAAGATTAATATCAATAATGCAGCAATCTGTTTCACAGCTGCTGGTAATTGGGATATTGAAAAACAAAAAGCTAATATTCTTCTTTTGTTGTCTTTCAGGGGAGTTGTACAGAGCCTCTCTGAGGAAACATCGCTATCCTGCACAGGGCAGCATTGAAATCCATGAGGACACTGAGGTGAATTACTACCTGGATCATGCTTCAGGCAGCTTCTGCATCTGCAACAGGGGTGTCCACCTATGGCAACTTTAAGACCTGTGGACTTCAACTCCCAGAAATCGGGGAATTCTGATAATTGAAGTCCGCAGGTCTTAAAGTTGGACACCACTGATCTATAGCAATACAGTACTCAGATTTTTAGAATGTTTATTTTAATCATATTTTTATACCACCCATCTCACTTAAGTGACTCTTAGGATTTTGCTACAAACATGCTCCACAATCTCAGATGTTATAATGCATCACGGGGAAAATCTTTTGATTCTCAGCAGACAAAAGTGTCTGACTCCAAAATTACATTTGCTGGGCTGTTATTTAGATAACTGCTGTAAATCACAACCTTCATCCATGTATTGGGATTTGATTCTGTTACTGAGAAAGCAGAGTAGAGAGACATCCATGGCTTTGTTATTTTTAATTTTAAACATTTTATTTATTAATCAGTCATACTTATATAACCATCCATCTCATAAAAAAGTGATTCTAGGAAGCACACAATAAAAATGTAATGATGGTTTCAAATTATCTTTTAATCTGCAGACTTGAGCTTTTCCTAATATGGCAAAATGCACTAGAAAATAATAAATTACTCTCTGCAGTGATCATATTTTCCACCCTCTACTTTCTCTTGGGTGAGAGCCTGTGAATAATTTAGGACAGGGGTCCCCAACCCTCAGTGTGTGGACCAGCAACAGGCCATGCAAACAAGCAAATCCCCATCTGAAGGATGCAGGCAGCATACAAAACCAAGCTGCCTCCGGTCTGCGGAAAATCTTTCTCCATGGAACTGGTCTCTGGTGCCCAAAAGGTTGGGGGCTGCTGTTCTAGGACTACTGATTACCGATATCTGAGTTTTGCTCTTTTTCTCATAAATGTAGCATAAAACAAGGCTGCTTTCTCCTCAAATCATTTGGTTTCTTTTTCTTTCCCTCTCCAGGAAGGAAGTCAGTTGCACAACTGCAAAACACGCATCCTGATTCTTGTCCTTCATGGGGGAAACATCCTAGATACAGGAGCAGGGGAGCCCAGCAGTAAGATGGCTGACGTCAACACCTTCACATCTGTATTTGAGAAAGTGACCCAGGCACACTTCCCTTCCTCACTCGGCCATATTGTAATCCGACTTGTTCCCTGTCCAGCTGTCTGCTCTGAAGCCTTCTCCCTCATGGCAAAGTGAGTTCCACTCCTTCCTTCGTAACTATCATGTTACATATTTCAGTGAACTAGGAAATAGGCTTTCTATGACAATTTTGTGGGAAAGGAAATATGATATACCTTTTGGTAAACTATTCTTCCTCCATGTGCATTTCCACCTGAGAAGCGCAGAATAACAGTAGCTTGCCTTATGAACAACTACGAATTTTGAAGTATTGCTGGATTAGAACTGACAGATTAATAAACAGAAGAAATAGCAACAGTACTAAATAGTGACATTGTATATAAATGGGAATGTAAGAAAAGTTCTGTTTTCAGCTGTGGCCACAGGTGGCTCAGGCTGTATTGGTTGATTCTTTTTTTAGTGCCTCTGGCTTTCTGAGATTCCTACAGGAAATTTTCTCAGCACAGTTACATGTACCTTAAACTATGAGCTGAGTGTTTGAAATAAAACATAAACCTCCAGTGCCACTGCTGAGAACACAATTCCTAAATACTGCACTTCTGAGATTGGTTTAGGCAATATTTATTTTGTTCTGCAGGAAACTAAAAAAAACCCCACCTTCTTAACATGAAGCCACCAGGTAGGAATGTCTAGGGGTTTGATATACACTGATAAATCCTTTCTGGAGAAAAAAAGCAACTTAGCAAAGGATTTGGTTCTATTTCATCTGGAGTGTCAGATCATCTGGGAAGAGAAGCACTGAGCTTTTCAGCCTCTTGTTCTTGAATGTTCTTTGTGCTCCCTCTCTCTCTTTAAAAAACCCCATCTGTGTGCTTTCAACAAACAGCAGGAACATGGGAGAAACGTAAGGTACTGGAATAATTCTTGGAACTATACATTGATTGTATCTGAGAATTTAAATACCAACCCTTATTTTAGCTGGGATCCCTTTTCCTGTGGGGTCCCTTTGCTCCCGTCTCCTCCCATAAAAGACTCAGTGTAAATGAGGATTTTAACTTCCTCTCCAAGGGAAAAATATGGTAGCGAAGTTTTTCAGCTCTTTGGAACAGGGAGAGCCAAATGCCTCTTTCTAATTGCAAAAAAATCCCTTCTATTGTCTTCTCTGGCAGTAAGAATATTCTAACTTCAGCTCAGCAAAGGGGGTCCAAAGACCGTCAACTAATTAATAGTTTAGATTCTTCCCTCTCCCTCTTTTTCAGAGACTGAATGAGGAGCATATATCATGGGGATGGATGACAATTGGAATTGGTACCCAGTTCTCAGAATGCCCCTCCAAGTCTGTAAATCTAAACATTAACAATATTTTTTTTCTTCCTACTCTTACCATGGCAAGCCTGGCAAATCAAACTGTTCTGGGGATAAACATAGCAGAGATCTCCACATATGCCAGCTTGTACCCTCAAAGAAAAGGTGGATAAGTACGCACTAAGTAATCAGCTGTCAAAGGTTGCATGTACACAATAAGCTCTCAGAAATTAGCCGTATGTAATAAAAACCTATAGCCATAGAAATAAAATTCATGGCCATCTTTCTGTATCTGGATAATTGTAGACAAACTGTTTTTTGGCATGCAGATTATTAAAGTTACTTTACATGCTATAGCAAGGGCTGACTATGTTTCCACCAAGATATTTGCTTATGTACCTATTGCCAACTTACCAATTGAACTCCATGACAGCTGAACAATGAACTCATGAGGGAAGCTTGGAAATGTGTTAATTGCTCAGGGGGGAAAAAAAGCTAGAGGAATGCAGGGGCCTAAGGAATAAGTCAAGTGCCCTCTCCCTGCTGATTTTCAGGAAAGCTAGGACATCAGTGATTCTCAGCAGGAGGAAGAAAATCTCTTGTTGATTAATTCCTTGCACGCTGAATGGCCTACAACCCAGATTTGCAAATTGAAAGCTTGGTGGTTGCACATTATGTTTCTTTGCTGGGCGACAAATATTTCCTCCTGCTTTGGTTCATATGAAAGTTCTGCTGATTAAATATATAAAATGTCAAATATACCGGTAATTAGAATCTTTAAAACGATTAGTGTGTTGGTTTTTGCATCAACTATGAAATGAATTCAGAAACAGAATGAAAACTTTCTATTCTCCTACCTTCACTTCATTAGTTACAACAATATAATTGGCAGTAAGTGAGCTGGCTCCTCTGTCAAAATATAGCTCCTGCCCTAATTGCTGTTTTCTTCTGTGTCTTTAGAGACATTAATTTAGTTAAATAGCATTGTAAATAATTAGATTTCAACATGTCATTCTGGAGTTCCTCTGCGTTCGGAGATTATAAAGTGGTCAGTATTATGTTCCAGGTCAGTTCGGCCCCAGGCCTAGAGAAAATGAAGCTCTGCTACCTTCAGAGGTGAGGGACAGCATTTATGTTCTGAAAATTATAAGGCTCAGGTCAAGGAAGGCTGACATTTAAGTGGAATTGAACCAAAACTGCTCTTTCTGTTTTTGTCTGTTTTGTTGGCACTGTTTTTCTCTTGCATTCGTCTTTCAATCTGGCTTTGTTTGCATTCACCAGCATCATGTAGTCAGATTCATTTTGTTGTTTGTCTCTGTGACATCATCACCTGGTGACTATTCCAGGAGGGGGAGAAAAAGAATAGAAGGAAGAATTGATCCTGCACCAGCTAATAAGAGAAATACAGAGATAATTAACAGGATGTTGAACCAAACAAAACAACCTTTCCTCTCCTTTGAAAAATTGGTGTTCATCCTTCAGTTAAAATGAGACAATCTTCAACATAGGTATACTGTACATATAATAAAAATGAGCAGATTGCCTTGAATGGGGAATATCATCAGAGGAAAGTTCTTAGATAAGGAGGCTCACAAGTTTCCAGACTCTCTAGCAGTCACAGAGCATATAAATTTAATATATTATTACTGCTGTTGTTATATTCCACTACATTTGGAAATACTATTCAGATTAAATGGAAACTTCAGTCCAACTTTCCTGGAGTATGTCAGATTGAAAAGAACTATTAGGCTTGGAATTTCTTTTAATCTTTCTGTCTTTAAGCCTCTGTCATTGCTATACCGGATATTCAGGAAAGGAATCTCTGTAGTTTTTACTTTGCTAGTTTTGTCAACTCTAAGGGGCGGTGCTCATCTCCATTTCGAGACCATGAGCCAGTGCTGTCCAAAGATGTTTCCGCAGTCATGTGGCCAGCATGACATTGTGGAACACTGTTTCCTTCTCACCAAAGTGGTATCTATTTATCTACTCATATTTGCATGCTTTCGAACTATTGGGTGGGCAGGAACTAGACAAAGAGACTTGTTATGCAACATTCAGTTCTCAAACCCGGGCTGTCAGCTTGTAAGCTGACAAGCCCAGCGTCTTACCTGCTGAATCACCACACTGCCCCATGGGATATTTAGAGCTGAAATAATTTCCAGGCTATCCCAGAGTTCTTTTTTGCTGTTTTCCAAAGAAAAATGTGCTCCCTAGAGGAGCTATGCTAGTCAATTCAGTGTCTTTGCCCATCTTTTCTTACTTCTTAATGTAAGTGTTCAGATTTTCTGAAGATTGTTCCTGAATCTTCTAACTTAGCTTTTTTGGATAGATGTTTGTAGCTCAGTTTCTTCTCTGTGTGAGTTTGTGGAAGCCCCTTTTCAAAACTCCCTAAATGAGTGTTTCTCACCACACCGTAAGCAGTAGATGTGTGTATTCATTTAACCCTGAAGAGCTAAATTTGGGAACGTTTGCTCCGGCCCGAGCATGTCTTCCTGGAAAGCCTGGCTGATGTCTTCCAAGAGTTTCTCTGATGGAAGTAAAACAGTAGATTTGAATGTGCTCCTAACTGAGCCATTTCCCTTGTGAGTTGGCATAATATAATCAGGTGTAAAAAAGAAAACGACTTTGCAATTTTTGCCATTCTTTTGCAGCATGAAAGAGGGAAGCCCGATGCTACAAGTCCCATCGACAGAGTTGTTCTCTCCCTTTTCTCCCTACCTGCAGTCATAAGGCATTCAGAGATCCTGTATCCTCTTGAACCTATCACATCCTTGGATGCTTGCTCTAGTTTTCCCTTCGCTTCCTCCCTGCGGGGCACACCTTTCTCTCTGTCCCCTACCAGGCCTTTACACTTCAAGGCAGCCCTTGGTTATTTCAGAATAAGGATAAGGAAATGCTACTTTTGACCCCCTATTCTGGGGTCAAAATAGCAGAGGACAAATTGAGGCGCTCACTCATAGACTGCGGACAAAAGAAGACAACATTGGAGGGGGGGGGAACAATGGTCAGGTAATGACTGTGCTGTGGCTCAGAAGGTCTTAGCTGAATTGGAATAGCCTTCCTAGAATAGCAGTTTTTGATGCTCTTGTGTGATTGCAACTCTCACATTTCCTGCCTATTTCTGATTAAGAGGAGTTAGGTTAGAACCCGTATTTGGGAAGGAGTGTTATTTCTGGGAAGGACTGCATTTTCCCCTCTGCGCAATGTCTAACTGGAAGTCTAATTGCTAACTATTAACCTGTCTCATGTTTAGAATAAATATGTTTTAAATAACGCAGTTGTTTCACCAAAACTTTGCAGGGTCAGTGTACTGTAGGGATATTTTGCTTCTTGATAGATCTCAGTGAGCTAGATTTCAGCTGGTACATGCCTTGAACAACAGATGATATCTGAAAGTCCACTAATCATTGAGAGATTATCAGAATTACAGTACAGACTATCAATTTATTGGCAGAAAGCAGCAAGGAGAATTTGTAGCAGTAATTAAGCAGCAATGTCCTGCTGACATTAGTTAAGCCCCTTGATTATAGGGAGGAGGAAAGTCAAAGAGAAGACTAAAAGAAGTGGGAGGGAAGGGAAGTAAAATGAGGAAGTCAGGAACAGAAAAGCAGCAGGCTTGAAAGGGTTGGAATGGAGCAAAAAGGGAAAAGCACGAAGAGCTGCAGAGTTGAAGAAGGTTGAAATTCACATCGTTTCCTGAAATAAGCAAGCCAATCTGGCACACTACAATTATAATAGCTCTTGTTTAATGTTTAAAATAGTGCTGTAAGAAAAAGTGCCCAGTGTTTATGATCTGGATGGAGTTTCCTTGAACAGAGGATCATTTCCCCTATAAAAGCTTGATATGGTTTTTTACTGGTCTCCTTCAGTCACTTGGTGCTCATTTTCTCAATTGTAGCTGTTTCTGCGAACCGGTGGCAGCAGCATGGGAGACAGAGTGTTCCTGACAAGGTGCCTGACCAACTTTTCCTAATCTTGCTGCTCTACATTTTTGTTTTAGAGGTGGAGCTGATGGCTATTTTTCTGAACTGTCCTATCTTGTTCTATATCAAGGGTATCAAACTCGATTTCATTGAAGACAGCATGAGGGTTGTGTTTTACCTTGGGGGCTGGGGTGGGCATGGCCAGCTTAACGTCACTCATGTCGGGGGGTGCCTGTGGTGGCCCAAGCGCTCTGCCAGCAAAAACGAGCTCCTAAGCTCCATTTTTGGCTGTGATGGCCTCCAGCCCTCTGCCAGTGAAAACGGAGCTCAGGTGAACCGTGTGTGCCCCCCAGGCCCCATTTTCGGCCTCAACGGCCTCCTTCAGCCCTCTGCCAGCCCTCCCGAGCTCCATTTTCACTGGTAGAAGCAACGCAGGCCAGTCCTTTGCTGTTTCCAGGACAGCCCTGTGGGGCTGCATCCGGCTCCCGGGCCTTGAGTTTGACGCCTCTTTTCTACATCCTCCTTTGATCTGTAACTTAAAGTTCTTCTTTCAGGCTCTGTAAAACTTTTCCCAAGTTCCAAGCCCTGCAGCTGTTTGGCTATTTTAGATGGAGAGGAGTAATATGAGTGGCTGAGCTCAAAAGAGCATTTTTCTGGAAGTCTGTGTCCTCTCCAGGTGAAGGCAGCTGATTGTGTACTCTCCAGAGCTTCAGATTAGAATGGGAAGGGATGCAGCTCAGAATCCAGCATCTGTGTTGTGTTCAGCAGATCCCAATTAAAACATAGAACATAGAATAACAGAGTTGGAAGGGACCTTGAAAGTGTTCTGTTCCAACCCCCTGCTGAAGCAGGAGACCCTACAGCATTTCAGGTAGATGTCTGTCCAGTCTCTTCAGTGATGGGGCATTTACAACTTTTGAAGACAGGCTGTTCCACTAGTTTATTATTCTCATCATTAGGAAATTTCTCCTTAGTTCTAGGTTGCTTCTCTTTGGTTGGTTTCCATCCATTGTTTCTTGTCTTGCCTTCTGTGCTTTGGAAAAATAGGTTGACCCCCTCATCTTTGTGGCAACCCCTCAAATATTGGAACACTGCTAATCATGTTTCCCCTCGTCCTTCTTTTCACTAGACCATATATACCCAATTCCTGCAACGGTTCAACGTATGTTTTAGCCTTCAGCCCCCTAACCATCTCTGTTGCTCTTCTCTGGACTGTTTCCAGAGTCTCAACATCTTTTTTATATTGTGACCAGTATTACATTAAGGCTCTGTAGAGTGGTACTAATACTTCACATGAATTCAATTCAATCCCAATGTCCAAGATAGAGCTTGGAAATCTTGCTGTCTTGTATAGCAGTAGCCAGTCAGCGTAGATAATTCTAAGCTAAGATAAATGGTCTGGATTAGTATAAGGCAGCTTTCTCTATTGCTGTAAGCCCTGTTTGGACACCCAGAATCCAATATTATCTTCCAGCCTATGCAAGTGCTGATCCTTACTGCCTCCTTGTGGTATCTTAATTGTCCATTCACATAGTAAAGGTAATAGAAGAGAAACAGACATGCTTTTCTGGGGAATAATGGTGAAGAAAAATCTGCAAGTTGAACCAAAGAAAAACCTTTAATACTTGCAAAGCTGAGCAGCCTGCAAAATGCTTCTCTTCCTCCTTGATTTTTGCAGGGGGGTGGGGTTTATTCCCTGCCCTCTTTCACAGACAGCCCTATCTTATCATGAGATTACTGAGAACTGATAGCTCAGAAGCTCCATGATGTTGATATTTTGATTGGTGAGTTTTGCACAGCCATATGGGCAGGATTGCTCCCATCCTTTTTTCACCTGGAATTTGCATTGTGCTGACAAGCAGAATGTTCAAAATGTGTGGAGAGCAAGGCACAAAAGAGTGTGCAATTAGCAAGTTTCTTTCACAACTATGGAAACTTCTAAACTGTTCATTTGCCCATGCCTCCATATTCCTTCACCTTTCCCTTCGTGTGTATGTATGTGTGTTATATAACAATGTTTTGTCAAAAAGTTTAGCAACTAGTCTCCAAAAATTATTCACACTAAGAGTAAACATCTTTTCTTACTAATTAGGTTTACCAAAGAAAGAAGGAGGAAGATGTAATCTGTTGCAGTAATTGCCTCCCTTTTTTTAATTTACTCAAAGTTGGATTTCACCATCAGGCTTTCATTTATTTATTTTTGTTCTCCCACCATTTAAATTTTCTTATTTAGTAATTTACTAAATCCTCTCCCCTTATTAAGTGGGGCTGACACTTCTCTTGGAACAGCTGACAAGTAAAACCAATTGGAGTGTTGAGTCCAAGAAAACTAGCATGTATTAATGAAAAAAAAACTGACAGTAGCAAACATAGGACAGCAATTAAATTTTACATGCTGTTAAAACAAATGTCTTCCTCTTCCTAATTAAGACTTTCATCAACTAGTGAAAGACTATAAGGAGAGTCTCTCCAAACAGTCAATCCCATGTTTTGGTGTAATCATAAGAAAAGGCATCTCAAGCTGTACTAGATGGGACTATATCCAAGTTCTGTGTTGGACACTTGCATGGTGATAACACCAAGCCAGTGCTGAAAATGTACTATTTTCATGCACAAAAAGTAAAAATTCTTGTTACCAGGAAATGGATGGTCTTCAAAATATTTTTGAAGAATTGGACTACTACTACTACTTGTGCCATATCCATCATCAGACATTGGCCATCATGTTGGCGATCCTATTTTTATCAACAGCTGCACGAAAAAGTGCTGTTGAGTTTTGTCCAAACTAGTCCCTTAGATTTTGAAGCCATGAAGCCATGGCATTTGCTTTCAGGAGGAACCTAGAGTGTGTCCCCAGGTGGCGGATTGGGGAGCCCTACCCAGTAAGGCTTTATGCTGTAATGTTGGGTTGGAGGGAATCAAATGCCTCCTGTGGACTAACGGCCGGATGAGTGGCAGCTGGCTCATCAGTATCGACTGAAGGCGGAGGCCATATTGGTTGGAATGACTTCAGATGAACAGCACACAGTGTAGTGGCAGCCACTTGAATAGCATGTGCACAGTGGTGTAGAAAGCAAAGGGAAGATTACTACACTATATATTTCC
>JANHFL010006031.1:69326-79562 GCA_032468155.1 Oxyrhabdium leporinum
TGCTTCAAAGCAATTTAACACACTGAATATCATTCAAATGTATGGATTATATTTTTTCTTAAAGTTATAATATGCAATTGTTATAGAAGAAAAAAGACCACCAAAGCACAGATATAGACTATTTTAAATAATAATAAGAAAGGAGCATCTACTGGTGGTCCATCTTTTGTTACTGAATAATCATAGCCAGTACCTGCATATCGGGAATTAGAAGAAAATATTTTGATCTCAGAACACTAATTTTATTCTCTTGAACAAGTGATATTGTAGCCCACAAGGACCGTATTATAGAAGCTAAAATGTTAAATAAATGCTTTCTTTAAAGCTTAGACATACAAATATCCATGTCTGGATGTAATGAGAGAAGCTGTTGCAAATCAATTTTACCATAAAAATTTGCCTAGTTGGGAGAACAACAGAGAAAATACTGGAATGCAATGGGCTGATGATGCTGTTATCTGGATCTACTGTAAAAAATGAATGAAGAGTAGCAGTTGACAAGAAGAGGGTCAATCTAGAAGCAACCAGAAATGGAATTAAAATAGTTTACAGTTGGTTATATTCATTGCAGGACATAGAAACAATAACAACATGTAATGATCCCCATAGGGGTCACAAGGCACTGCTACTGAAGTGGTTCTGGTTTTCTGTCTCTGTTTACTTCCACAAGGTACCCCAATATGTCAATTTTGTGTGGTCTGATACAAAAAGCATTGCAAGCAATCTGCTCTAAGACTTCCTTGAATGTAGAGCTGGTTTCATGTCTCTAATTTATCTTTGTTCTTCTGTATTTCAAACTGAAACAGCCAACAGGGAATGTTACCTCCAGGCTGAGCATTAGGAAGAGAACAAGAAGGACACAAAAGAGGGACCAGAAGCCAAGAGGGAATGGCATCTCAGGTGAGAGAGAAAACCAGTTACTTCTACTTGTGTATGAGTCTCAAAAAGAAGCCTTGAATTGGGAGGGGACTGCTGTTTAATCAGCATCAAAGTTTGATGAGCTGCTTAATACATTAATATTAATACATGTTTTTATAAGCATTTTTAATATTTTCCCCTCTCAAAGGAGAACTATGAATCTGGGATTAAGGCGAAACTTGATTTGGAGGCGTATGGAGACTCTTCATTGAAACAGTCTAATATGTCACTTGCAAGTGGAGACAGTGAGTAATTCAAATCAATTGAAGAAAAGAGCAGAAATCTTTCAGGACAAACTTGTCATACATTATTGGGCTCTAAGATGCTGCAGGAATTTTGGCAGGATTTTGGATTCTACTTTGTACCTCGGATTATGTTTAACATAGTTGTTATTTAGACGTTAGATCATAAATTGATCCCTGTTTAAAAGGAATATTCATATAGGCTAACATTTATATCCAAACATTTGAGAATGTGCCCACTGCTCCAGCAAACAAGAGTCTTGTGGTAGGTGTGTCAGGTGTTCTTTTCTGCAAACCATTTTTTATGAAAAGAGATTCTCAAAGAGAGTGATGCCACACAAAGGAAAAATGTACCTAAGGCCAGCTAGCACACTGGGAGTCATTCTCTTCCAAAGGTTCATCGACTGCAGTTGTCAGTCAGAGGAAGATATCTCAGTTAAAGGTTTTTAAAAGAAACCTCTGCATAATAACTTCAGACTGTGAGAAAATGAGGTCTTTTGTGATATACCAGGAAGCCAAAAGTCTCTTAGGTAATTTTATATGACAGATTTGTCATATATACATACATACTTGTCCACTGAAATTAATGGATTTTAAATTAGTTATGACTAATATAAATTTCATTGGTTGCATCTTAGTATGACAATATTTGGGTCCTTTACTTTCAATCTAATATACTTAATTGCCCCTTCCCATTCCTCCAGTAATGTATATAAGCGATGCATAGTCCTTTACTTAAAATGTATGCACCCACTCTACGTTTAAGAGCCTGGAATGTGGGATTGGATATGGGCCCCATAGACCTATCATGATGATATTTGGAAAAAGGTGAAAAAAGTGACATCTGGATAGGACTGTGGTTGAATTAATTACTTACTCAGTTTTGCCTCTAAAGGATAATATTCTAAATGTGCTACTGGCTGGGATTCATGAAGAATGGGTTTGGGAAGGTTGGCATTACTTGGCATTCTTTCTTTGATTGTCTTGGTTCTTTCTTTACAATAACTAAGACTATGAACATGCCTGTAAACTCCATATGATGTGAGGCAACATCTTTACATCTTTGAAAAGCAATCAGAGGACTTTATCACATTATTATATTATTTTTAAAATCAATTGGTGGCTTACAAATAAATTGGTGGCTTAAAAATAAATTGGTGGCTTACAAAAATATTGTAAAAACAAAAGAATGTATCTATGCCTCCATTTCATTGGCCTCACCCGATGCAAGCAACCAGAAAGTCTATACATTTATTCTCATGCATACTTTTTCCATTCATTAATTGTAGAAAGGAAATTTTCACACTGTGGTAGATTATCTTGAAAGCAGAAATTGTTTGACTCCCATACCATAGCCCAAATCTGGATCGGAGCCTTTAATACCCTAGCCCCCTTTTTTCAAAAAAGAAATGCACTTAACAAGTGTGGTATTGAGAAATTATCAATCTATCCATATTTTTTTGTATTATTATTTTTTATTGTGCAATTTCCATTATTATATATAAAATTTCCATATCAACAATCTATCCATATTTTTGAGTGCTCTCTTAGGTGAAAAATTCCTGCAAGTAAAGAACTATCCCAACAGGAAAGGAATGAGCAAAAATATTTCCCTGGTATGTGTTGTCATAAAGGGAGATTGCTTAGCTTTGTGTTATTTTTTTCAGATATGGGAACATATCTGAAGCCTACAAATAAAAACAAAATGAAAGACTCTAACAACAACATAGCTTTGCTATAATTGTTTTCTACATGAAAAAATATAGTATTTGTTTATTTGAATGGGTAGGAAGCATACATAGACAAAATCTTGTATGTACTTGGGACTGGCAATGAGATAGAAACAGCAGCCACTGTGAACTCAATTAACACTTGCACACTCTTTACACTTTTACCCTTAAAAAAACTTCCCTGTATTTTAGACCAAGGAAATAATATATATAATAAAATAGCACATGTGTTCCTATTTAAGGGATAAGGAGAGGCTGAAAGTATACATGCATTAGCTTGGATGGAAGAAAGACGTTGTTTGAGACATTGACTCCAAAAAGCCAAAAAAGCAATTTTTTTGTATTCTTTAAGAACTAACTGAAAATCACTTTGGTGGAAGTGGGTAAAGGCACCAGGCTGGAAATAGGAAGACCATGAATTCTAATATCACATTAGGCACAAAGCCAACTAGGTGATCTTGGGCCAGTCATTCCCCCTCAGACCTGAGAATAGTAAACCTCTTCCAAAAAACCTTGCCAAGGAAACTGCAGATACTTGTCCAGGCAGTCACCAGGAATCTATTTCCAAGGCATATACAAGAACTATCATACAAGAATATCTGGCTTTTATGTTACATTGGAGAAGGGAAGCTGGAAATCAGCAATTTGTGGCAATATTATTTTAAATGTATCTATAAACCTCAGTAGAAATTAAAGAAATGAAACCTGACACATTTTGCATATAATGTTAAATTTGCCCTCTTTCTTTTATCTGTTAAATATTTTCCAAAATCCTATTTTCATTATATCTCAACTTAGTTTCTCGTAAAATTGGGTTTTGGTATGTAGCTGTGGATGTAAGATTCAGCATAGAAGAGGAAAGTGCTGAAAACGTAATGGCTATTGAACGTTCAGTTTTCCATGCTGAAAGTGACATGGTGCTTCTACCAATGATCAAGAAAAGAAATCTGTAACCATCTTTAAGAAGCAAAGCAACTGGAAACATCCTCTGTAATATTAATTATCAAAGAGGAACTCTGCATACAAGTCTCTAGCACAAATCTGTATGTTGAACTTTAATTCCCATCGTCCCCAGTCAGCATAATAAAAGAATCCGTACTTCACAACATCTGGGAAAGAAGCTATTAGACTGAAGGTGCTGTAATCCTTATGGCTATAAATGGTGACCAGGATTCAGAACGCACTGCCAGTTTCTTTCAGTCTCTAAATTGGACTTGGAAAACTTCCCTTGGTCCCATAGATACCATCTGTGTTCTGTATACCCTTGGTCCTTTTTCCCAAGGGCGCTACAAAATGGTAATTTTGCAGTAATACTAAACCAAGTTATTTTGCTATCTAATGTGAATTACTGGATGGTGCATTCAGTCTATCATATATAAAGGTATGCTTGGGTTAGGCTTGATTCCTTTCCCAAGGGAGATACAGGTATAGCAGTTTTATCTGTCTTTCATACAGCAGTCTATCTTCCAGGGTAGTAATAGGACCAAGTTTAGTTTACTTTAGTTTACTTTAGTTTACTTTAGTTTACTTTAGTTTATTGTCATTGCACCTCATACAATGAAATTAAATGCCATCTTCAGAGTACATTATAACTATAAAAATAAAACACAAATACACATCCTTCACATTCTATGCAATTGAACTGAAAACCCCTGATATTGCATTAATATTGCACCATACAGTAGAATTCAAGGTATGTAGTGCAGAAAGTTCTATTTTCCAAGTCTTCTGCTGCCTCCTGGCACTTACCATCTGAGATAGTTGTTTTGCTTTGCATAATGGGAGGGACATATATAGGAAAGTTACCAACAAAGTTTGAATGCTATAATCATGTCTATGGTGACTTTACTGGGGGAAGGGTACTGCCTCTATCCCATGGATGGTTTAACTATTGAGAATCTCACCAATCCCACCATTTGTAAATTGTCATATGGCTGCAACAGCATGTCTAAGGAGCAAATCCGAAAGTGTATGATTTGGAGTCTGGGAACCAGACTGATGGATAAGCTAGAAGCAACTAACAAGAAAAGTAGCAATCTCATTTTATTTGGCAAGATAAGCCTTGCCATAGTCTTTCCTTCTTGTTTCTGCATTTTCAGTTCACCAGATGAGCATTTGTCAGCATATCTGTATATCGTTCAGTCAGTACTCCTGGCTTGGTCACCAGGGAATATATCACCTGAGCAAAAGAAGGAGGATGGAGAGGGTATCCATGGGGAAAGCAGGATCCTATCAGAGGCATGTGGATGCAAGTGAGTGTGTGCAGTGGTATCTTCAGTGGCATGGAGTGGGCTCAGTGGCTCAGCTGCAAACCAGGAATTTCCCTCCTGAAACTTTCTTCCACCACAAGGTCACTCGCTAGGCAGCTTTAGGCAAGCCATTCTTAGACTGAATTTCCCGCCTGCAATATCAGAAGAAAATATCTTTATCTTCTTAACAGAGTGGGTTATTGTAACATTACACCAAAAGAAAATATGTGCTTTGAAGGCATTAAAAGTTGCACTGAAATTATCAGAACTACTGAAATTATCAGACCACTATCTTCACAAATCAATTGCATATGACATATACTAGTTAATTAGTGCAGAACACTACTTAGCAAATAACTGAAAGAAGTGCTTTTAAAAAAGATCATAGAATCCCTCTCTCTATATGTATTGTACAAATCATACAAAAGGAAGGTACAGGATCAACAATTACCTTCTGAGATTTCAACAAGCACCATCAACTCACTTTTCAAAGGTATAATTGCTGCTACAGTATAAAAAGATAAAGGATTAAGCTACATGTTGATACAAACTTTGGTAGGAAGGCCCTAATGAATTAAAGTAGCTGTGGAGGGATCAATTTTGTAGAGGAAAAGCACTAGAAGGTTTAGAGAAAATTTGATTTTCTCAATCAAGATCATGTGTATTGGGTTTCTAACTCAAGGAAGATTATACAATCATCAGTCAAAAATTACATAATACTTTCTAGCTAATTAGAAAGATAGATTAATAGCACAAATGTCCTGGTATTGGGTGAATTGGCTGTGGCCAGTAGAAATTGGCTCTTCCCTGTTGACAGTAACCATCTGAGGGAAAGTCATTGAGCTTTGCCCCCTTATCAGGCAATCTGTTCCCCACAAGGACATTGGATTTCAGCTGTTCCTTGAACATTCCACTATTGATGATAAATACAAGTTGTGTTTGAAGTGAAGACAAACCCTATTGAGTTCAAGTTGTTTCTGTTTATAGCCAGTTAAAAGCAGATTCTTTCACTATTGGTGGGTGTGATCAAGTGACAATAAGAAACATGAAGGCTACTTCACCATTTCCTACCTAGAATTAATTTCAGTACATGTGAATCACCCACCAAGTAATGGTATCAGAACATAGTGCTTGGCAGAGCTATTAGCCAACACAACAAAACCAATCTTGCCCTCAAAGAGGCTGTAGACTAACTTTAGACAATGGGGGTCAACGGAAGGAAAACATGGTTGATGGGATGACTGTATTTCAGTTATAATTCTGTGCATCAAGAAAACCATATAGAACTAAAACTTTGAATTGAAATAATTCGTATTCTGTGCAAATAATGGTTGAATTTTCCTGCATCAATTACAGTATGTAAATAAAGACAAAAGCAGTTACTTCTTTGCATATTCCATCCTGTGCCTGCTAGTAAAGAGAGAAGGAAAATAATATGGCTGTAGACAGAGGTGACTCCATTTTGGATTTTTTTGTCCATTCTCTGAACCATTTTTTTAATACACGAATGTGTGTATGTACATGTTAGATTTATCAGATCATAGTTGCAAAAATTTGCAAGACCAAGATGGAATCAAAGAGATGGTTTTCTGTATCTCTTTACTGCCAGAAATTGGTTGTCTGGATTTTGCTCAGTCATAGTAGTCTACCTTATGTATTTGTAAATATTTATAAAAGTGATTTTCTTTTGAAACTAAAGATTAAGCATGGAAAGGTAGGGCATTTCATGAAAACCACATTGCAAGAAGTGGGAAGGCTATATTTTCTTTTCTTCTGTTCTGTATTGAAAATTCAATCTCCATCATTATCATTATCATCTTCATCATCATTATTGTTGTATTATTTAATTTTTATTCGGCTCTTCCTCTTAATTAAGCTTTCCCTAAGATTAAAAAGCATTTTTGTCATTATAAATTTGGTTATGTCTCCCTCTTTGCATTCCATACCCATGAACATTACTCTGTTCCTAAGCTAATACATGATTCATTTTTATTGTGCAATTACAATCCTATCAAGTTCATTACTATATTTCTTGCCATATTAATTATGGAGAGAGTCATGCTATTCTCCAAAGCACCTGAAGGTAGGACAAAATCAATGGATAGAAACTAATGAAGGAGAGAAGCAACCTAGAACTAAGGAGAAATTTCCTGACAATTAGAACAATTAATAAGTGGAACAACTTGCCTCCAGGAGTTGTGAATTCTCCAACACTGGAAGTTTTTAAGAAGAGATTGGACAACCATTTGTCCTAAATGGTATTGGGCTTCCCACCTGAGTGGGTGTGTGTGTGTGTGGTTTGGACTGGAAGACCTTCAAGTTCCCTTTCAACTCTTTTATTCTGTTCTGCTATTCTGCTATACAGGAAGAACATATACAGGTACCATTTTACTCAATTGCTTCAATTAGGATTGCACCACTGAGGCTCATTATAGTTTATTCACCAAGCCAAAGTTAAGCAAACCATGACAGAGTGAAGTGTAAACTCTGTCAATGAGTGGTTGATCTTGCTGAGAAGAATTTGACAACATGTCTTTATTGCCCAAGAGGGCAGCACTAGAACCAGTGGATTAAAATTACGAGGAAGGAGATCAAGCTAGATGTCAGAAGGAATTGTCAGATAGTAGAATAGGCTGCCCACATCAAATAGTGAGGTCTTCTTTGCTGGAGGTCTTCAAACAGGCTGGATGGATATCTGTTAGAGGTGCAGGAGATCTTAGGAGGGTTCCCAGATCCCTTCCAATTCTATTATGCCATCAATCTATGAACATTTAAATGTTTATAAATAAACATTTATTTATACTCAGTGCAATTAGAAACAATTCTGTAGATTAAGTTAATGTTCCAAATTTTAGAAATTACTCTTCAGTGATGCTAGATCAAAAACCTAAGGATTGCCCCTTCACTGTCTCCTGATCTAGTGGATGGAGCTACCACTCGCAAAAAAAGATGGACACTCCTAATTTGCCTTCATTCTAACTGAGTTCCATGTTGCTAAACTTTTTCCTGCAATTCTGACTCTTTTATGGAGTAGAAGTATCAAGTATAATTTAGCAACTTAATTTCTTTTATGGACATCCATTTGTCTGGAATGGAACAGAGTCTCCTGCTTGAGCAGAGGGTTGGAGTAGAAGATTTCCAAGGTCCCTTCCAACTCTGTTATTATTCTATATTGTCCTTAATGTAATCTACTTGAAATTCATAGAACAGGTGGCATACAAATGCAAGTATGTGACTGATTTTGAATAATCTTGTTTTGAACTTGAGCTGCGATTTCTAGCCACTTAATGTCTTGTCCCCTCACCCAGAAAAGAACCAAACGCCTTATATTTACTGTCAGCAAACGTAAAGTGGTTATGAATTTACTATGAACACAAGAACCACTTGTGACAGGAACGTAAGGGTGGAGTCAGAGTGTCTTGTGCAGTTGCCAAAGAGGGGATTTATAGAGCCAGAACTTCACATGGTTTTTTTTCCTCCTTCTTGAATGTCGGACTGTGGAAGTTGTTTTCAAGGTAAGGTTGGTGAAGCAGACTGAAATCTATGTGATCAACGCAGAATAAAAAGGTGGTATTTTAGTCGCAAGAAAACAAAAATGCAGTATAATATATCTGCAAAACTGTAGCCATATATGAGGATCAGCTGAAGCATTTTTGTCTAGAACATGGAAAGGAATAGGAAAGATTTCTGTAGGTTTTTAATTAATTAATTTATTTTTAAAGTATGAATGGGTGGAATACATATTTAATCTAGAAATGCAAGTTTCTGTTCCATCCCAGGAGCTGTCCTACTTCATCCTTAGGGTTTCTCCATAGTTAATGCAGAAGAAAATATATTCTTCTTATTTGTTGCAAGTGTTTTTTTTAATCTGAATGTCACCCAGAACACTATTGTTATTTTGAATTATAAATGGAGAGAGAGAAATTGAATCAAAATGAAAGAATAGAATAGAATAGAATAGAAGCTAGAGAAGGGATTTTGGCATATACCAAAGTAGAGTTGCTTGTAAATGTTGGAAGTCCCTCTTTAACACCTTAGGAATATCTGAAAAAGTTTTCACAAACATCCCATTACAAAGAGAGTAATTTTTTCCTTAGAATTGTAGGATATAATAAGTATGGTACTATCAGTTCATAATATTGTGGGATATGATGGTTGGTGAGGAAAGCAAATATTTCCTTGTATGACAAATATAATTTTTATTACATAAGATCTTGTAAAGGAAAGTAATTATTCTTCTTGCTGGTATTTTTTCCCCCTGTAACAGAGTAGATTGGCTTATTTTACACAAGTCTTATTATTTGCTGCAGAGCAGCATTTTAGTGCTGTTTTTGATTGTTTGTAAATATGAGAGTCTATATGATAGCCTTGATGTTATGATAAAAAATACGGAATGATTAAAGAAATTGTTCCAACTTTGGGTAAAATAATTTTGGACACTTTCAGAGATAGCCTTTCAAACATTATTAGACAGCTATGATAAGCCCCAGAGTCCATTTCTAATGGAAAGCAGAGAAATCCTCAACTCAATCCTTTTTTTACCTGAATTTGAAAGTAAGGCCAATTGCATGATCTTGATCTCAGGCTCACACGATTCCCTTTCCATTGTTTTGATTTATAATTCCCAAATTGGCTGAATATGTATGTGAAAATATGTCGCCTCTTGTTCCAGATTTGCTTTAGCAGTGAATAGAAGTGGAAAGGCAAACTCTTAAGAATGTTCTTCCTGAATTACTCAAAATGATATCATAACTAGCTTTCTATGGATGGCCAAAAATAATCGGGGTCCCACAAGGACAGGAAGAACAGTGGATATCCCCTTTACTTTTCCTCCACATCTCAGCTTTCTACAATGTATTGCCACCACAAATTGTTTGGAATATAATCCCCATAATTCCCTATCAGCTTCATGGTATTTGGTCCCATCCAAGTTGGAGAAGGCTAGTAGGTTGCTTACATGACTTCATATTTTAAAATAACTGCAATTGAATAAGTGGCAAGATATTCAGAATGGCTATGCTAATTTTTAATCTGTGTAAGGGGATGGCAATGGCAGGAAGTGTTAGATGCACCTTTTTATCACAAAGATGCACTGAA
>JANHFL010006032.1:3216-13369 GCA_032468155.1 Oxyrhabdium leporinum
AGAGAGAGAGAGAGAGAGAGAGAGAGAGAGAGAGAAGCATAAATAGTGAGCCAAAGAGGTTGAGGATATAAACTTATCTAAGTAAAATATAATATTGACTGATGCTAGAGGGCAAGGCTTCCCAAGATGAGGGGACCAGCCTACACCTGATGATCAGAGTAATAACACCACTGATTTAAGCCCACTAATTTGCATTCTGCTGATAGCAAGTTTCTCTTCCTTTTGTCTTGACTGTGACTTCCTTGGAATGCAAAGTAGAAAGAGAAAAATCTTTCAGAGACTAGGAGACAAATCACAGGGCTCCCAAATAGCTGCCAGCTTTTATCTGCAGAAAGGGAAAGGCTTCTATTGTGACTGCATCTGGGTCCTTTTCAATGAATTTGAAAACAATCACGGCTCTTAGAAGTGGAAAGATCTTGAAAATGGTACACAAACACCCTCTTGGTAAAGCATCAGTTTTGATCAGCTTGGGTTAGGTAAAGTCACCGGTCAAAATTTCATTGACATTTGTCAAAACGGCTATGAGAAAGAGCTAGTCATATGCTTTTATGTTATAACAACAGCCAAATAATTCACAAAAGAATCAGATCACAGTCTTATAAGATATTCTTTCCTTTTATTTCTACCCCTGAGATGATAAACTACAGCCTAACAGCCCTGCCAATCTAACAAGGCTGAGAATTATAAGGAACTTTAGTTGAGCAATGTAGGGAGGATGATATCTTCCCGATTCTGGGAAATATCCTTTTCTGCCTTTGGAAGCACTTGGGGAAAAAGGACTTGGACAAAATTCCTTCTGTGGAAAATACAATCTGGAGGGGTCCATCATCATCCATCACTTTCCTTCTTATTCTTCTCTGGAGTATCAACAAATCTGGTACTCCTCTGATATAAAGCAGTAGAGCAAGGTAGAATTGGCTGAGATTCTATGTTGCAGCAGCTAATTCTAAAGCATTTGGAAGCATGCTTGGACAGAAAGACATCCATTTCAAAAGCGGACTGGGGACAGAAAAGGTTTCAGACGTGGGGTAATTTTTCTAAACCTTTTAAATAACTGGTTATCCATCCATCCATCTGTTTGTAGGGAGTCTACCTATTCTCCAAAGCACCTGAGGGTAGGACAAGAAGCAGTGGATGGAAACTAATCAAGGAGAGAAACAACCTAGAACTAAGGAGGCATTTCCTGACAGTGAGAACAATGAATCAGTGGAACAATTTGCCTCCAGAAGTTTGAATGCGCTGGAACTTTTTAAGAAGAGATTGGATAACCATTTGTCTGAAATGGTATAGCGTTTCCTGCCTGAGCAAGGGGTTGCACTAGATGACCTCCAAGGTCCCTTCCAACTTTGTTATTCTATTCTATCTTCTATCTCTGCTTTCCTTCACCTTTGCCGAATGACGATTGCAACTTCAGCAGTTTGTGAGATACTCCAAAGAGAGCTCTTGACAAATCTTCCATTTGTAGTTTGAATAGGTTGTACAATGAAAACCAAGAGGCCAAGGGGGAAAGGTGTGTAGACTTAACAAACCTCCCTCTGATATGCGAGTTTATCATTCTGTAAACAAGACAGCAAACTGTAAACAAGACAGTGAGTTGTTCCACCACAGGTAGAAACGGAGGCAACCAGAAACCTGATTCTACTCATGAACCTTAGCCAGCCAGTAATGAAGGGGAATTTCTAATGCGTTATGGGAAATTCCATTTGTAACCTCTAGACCTGCAATGTAATTTAATGGTATGGAAAAAAGACTTTATATATGGTTTCCACTGATAATTAAACAAGACTGAAGGCATTGCATTATGACTATTGCAAGCAATCCTTTAGGCCGGCGATCCCCAACTTTTCCGGGTTGGCAGCCCAGCGCGGAGAGGGAGAGGGGATGGTTTTGCAAGAGGGACAGGTGTGCCCACACACACGCACAGCTTCATTTGTGTTAGTGGCGGGGATGCATGCCTGCCGCTCTTGCAATGGGGCTGCTAACACCAGCACCCTACACTCACACAAGTGGGGCTGCAAGTTCTAGCACTCACCGCTCATGTGAATGGATCTGTATGCTTACACGCACTCAACCACTGCTGATGCGGCCCGGTTCCGAATAGGCCACAGCCCACTAGTGGGCTGTGATCCAGGGGTTGTAATTTAGGCCTTCTCTGTCCAAAAGGCATGATTATATTAAACATATTTAAAATCTTCTTTATTCGGGTTTGCAGATGAGTCTCACAGAGGCATCATTTGGAAAGCAAAAAGATTTATCAGTAATATAATTACATATTTGGTTTTTAATCTGATTACTCTATTTACTCTATTTAATATGTGTGCGGTTTAGAGTCGATTATGATTGGAACTGCATACTAAATTCAAATAAGTACTACAAGTTTTTTGAAGCACAAACTGAAACTCGGAGAAGAGATAGAGCTTTGTGGGGGAAGGAAATCATCAAACTTCCTCTAGCCATCTCTTTCCGTGGCCCCAAAGTTCTTTCGGGTCCTCCATGGCTACTATTAACATGTCCTCTGTCCTACTTGGTAAAAGTACCATTCTTTCTATCCTAGTAGACCTAGAAGAATAGCACTAGCACTAGCCCTTAGACTTAAATACCATTTCATAGTGCTTTGACCCCCAACAATCTGGGTCCTCAACCTTGGAAGGATGGAAGGCTGAGTCAACCTTGAGCCGGCCAGGATGACAAGCTGATTATATGTAAGGAAGGAAATTATAGCAAGATGAAAAATCAGAGTGAAATTACAAGAGATCAGTTACTGAGAACTAGAGGGTGGTCTCGACTTATGACCACAACTGAGCCCAGAATTTATGTTGCCAAGTGAGAAAATTGTGACGTGAGTTTTGCCCCATTTTACGATTTTTCTTCCCACATTTGTTAAGTGAATCACTGCACTTGTTAAATTAATAACACGGTTATTAAGTGAATCTGGATTTCCCATTGACTTTGATTCTCAAAAGATTGCAAAAAAAAATCACATAACCCTGGGACACTGCAACCGTCATAAATAGAAGTCAGTTGTCAAGCATCTGAATGTAAATCACGTGACCTTGGGGGTGCTGTTCATTGCTGTTGTAACTTTGAACGGTCACTGAATGAACTGTTGTAAGTTGAGGACTACCTGTAAACATATACACATTTGATGAATCTTACATCCAGGTGTATATGGCACATTATTTCTTCTTGCTTATTGTTGTTAGTCACTATTACACCACCATTTCAGTAAAGTTAGTTTTCCACTGGGTTTTCTTCAATTGCATAATGTTAAAAACATGTGCAGTTTTAAAAGTCCTCCATTGCATTATCAGCAATGAGGTTGAAAATAAAGTAGATAAAGGTTACATATTGGATTAGATTACTCAAGAATTCATTCTTCTGTCTCCTCTCCTGGAACACCCCTGGAAAGAATATTAGATAATTGAAGCCAGTTATAGGTTTGTCTCATATTTTTTTAAAATGTGCTTAAATGACTAGTGAATAAACAGAGTTGATATATGTTTCATTCTTGCCAAAATTCAAAACAGATGAAAATTAAGGCTTTGTAAAAAGTTAAATAAGCCTCTTTAATATGGGGAAAAAAACTTTAAAGAGATTTAAAATGTACAACTTGTGTAATTGCTTGGATTCTTCACAAAATGAGTGTGGGTGCCATTTAAAGAAGCAAACAAACGTTCTTTCTCTTTCTCATGTAATCCCAGATAATGATGGTGAGATGATGGAATTGTCTCATCCCAGGAGGAGCAGCAAGGAGAGTAGGACACATAAACCCTATTCTTATCTTAGAAATGCATAAAGTACAGTCTCCAAGTTGAGTCTGGTTCCAGGAGATTTCATGGAAATGGATAGGAATATTATCTGCAGTAGTTATTTAACATGATTTTCTTTTATGTGGCCTATACTTCTGATATCATGTTCAGTTTTGGTCACCATGATGTAAAAAAAGATGTTGAGACTCTAGAAAAAGTGCAGAGAAGAGCAACAAAGATGATTAGGGAGCTGGAGGCTAAAGATAGAAAGAGTTTCTGGAATTGAGTATGTCTAGTTTAGTGAAAAAAAGGACTAGGGGTGACATGATAGCAATATTCCAATATCTAAGGGGTTGCCACAAAGAAGAGGGAGTCAGTCTATTTTCCAAAACATCTGAAGGCAGGACAAGAAGCCATGGAAGGAAACGATTCAAGGAGAAATTAGAACCTAGAACTAAGGAGAAATTTCCTGATAGAACAATTAATCAGTGGAACAACTTGCCTCCAGAAGTTGTCAATGGTCCCACACTGGAGGTTTTTAAGAAGAGATTGGACAGCCATTTGTCTGAAAAGGTATAGTGTTTCCTGCCTGAGCAGGGGGTTGGACTAGAAGACCTCCAAGGTCCCTTCCAACTCTGTTTTTCTGTTGTTCTGATATTTCATGGATAGCTGATATCCAAGAACAAATCAGTCCTGATCCTATTTAGCTTCATTGATCATTGGCATAAAAAATGGTTAGTCAGGCACTCCTATGACTTGGGGTGTGTGTGTGTGTGTGTGTGTGACATTAATCCAAGCAGTAAATTTCTTTTTATAGCTAAATCAATATGTTCTTTGATTTCTATTTTGATCTCTATTTGATCCATGCTAATATTCCTATGACATTTTTATTACCGTTACACAGCTGGGAGATTTTCTTTCCCACCTGCCCAGATGTTACAGCAGCATTTCCCCCACCCCCCAGCCCTCAAATAATGTTCGTTTGAGGTTGAATATTGATGTGGCTCCCATGGAACTCTATCCATCCATGAACATTTCCAACTCATTCTCCAAAGGAAGCACATCACACTACAGATGGCCCAAATACTTTTCAATAGGATTTTTGCTATTTTGCTGTCTGCACTGAAGGTAACACAACAATTGGAACTGGAAGAAAAGCTCTAAATAACCACATAGGGATTATCCAATATTTCTGAAGCTTGATGCATGCGGGTGTTAAGGCAACTGTTAAGACATCAACTAGTTTTTAAACATGTTTGATTCCTGTTGGATGAAGCAATGTCGGATGAGAACAAAGGCAACTGCTGTTTCCACTTCAAAAAGCTATACATGTCACTCATCAAGGCAGATTGAGTTTTCTTGAACTGCTTGAGCATTATGGACTGTGGAGAGCATAGCTTGGCCCAGTACAAAACATTCAACACTTGCATGTAGCCCATGAACATCTGCAGAGAGCTTTAAACAGCATTCACAAACAGTGGATTTGATTGTGATCAAAAGAGAGACATATTATGATGGGAAATTATTCTAAATTTTGCTCGAGTAGAAATGAATCAAATTTTATCTCCCCCAGACATTGCTTTTAGGATTGTGTCCCCTGGCATAATTCACAAGTTCTGTGTGTGGTTCTCTGCCCTGATCTATCTAAATTAAACCATGACCTAGGTTCTCTTTTAATGTGTCGGGACTATATGTTCCCAAATTCCCAGTCTGAATTGCTGTTGACCATTATTGGTAATGTTTCTAAAATCAGATGTCCCAACACATGTGATAGGTACCAAGTTGCAGAAGGGAGAGTTAAAATATACTATCCTAGTGAGACAATAAATGTCAGGCACAAAAGATCAGGTCTCCATATTCCAATGAAATTGCTTTATTGCTAATCATGTAAGATTAGCATACAGAATACAGGAATCTTCTCAACTAACAATTAGTCCCTGATTGGATATAGGTAAGGGTCAGTGGAATTCAAGGGAGTTTGGATTTAGTTTGCTTGTGGCTATGTATGGATTCTTGGCTGATCCTTCTTTTAACTCCATCCCAAGGCTCTGCAATTCCTTCTCTTACATCAACAAAGCCACATATTCAAAATCCTCCCCACTTCTGATTTTCAGAAATTCAGTGTTTAGAGGAAAGGATGATTATTGTGGCAATCCTCCTGGACTTTTAATTAATCGGAATTGTGTAAAATGTGGATTTTGAAGTATTGTATAAAATACTGATTCTTCATTTTTCATATGCTTATTGACAATGCATGCTTTTCATTTTAAAATTTGATTATTTCTGGGTTTTTAACCCCAATATTCAGGTTTAGGGAGTTGTATGCTGCTTAGGATCTGTTGATTGGAGTAGCCTAAAAATGAACCAACCCGCAAACTAGAAATAGTCTGTGAATCAAACATTTCCCCCAAAGAGATTATTTGACATGATCAGACTCTGATTGCTATTTATCTGAAGAATTTTATATTCTGTCTTCACAGCTGTATCTTAAAGAATTGCAGTCTTGAAGCAAGACAACTTTCCATTCTTGGGAAGAAAAGGAAAGCTCCTATATTATTTTGCTTCTGATTGTTTCAGATATCTCTTCTGGCCTTGTCTGGAATGCAGAAGAGGCTTCAGATGTGAGGATAATTTACTTAGATGCTTCTGTGGGTTATCGATGTGCTACATCAATGGGAGTGATGCATCAGATTGATGGAAAACACCTTGAAAAGGCAAATAACATCAGCAAAATGGCACAAAGCATCTCACTGGGATGGATTGAGGCTATCTTGCATAGGCCTAGTTAGTGGCTTCCTGAGTGAGCTCCAATGGTCAAGACAGCATCATCTTATAAGCCTTCACAAAGCATTAGAAACAAAACTTTTCAAGTGGATGAACCAGACTTTTTTGAAAGAACAGTAGTAGTCAATTATCCTTTCCTACTTAAACCTGTTCAAACAGGGATGCTGCCAATTTGCTCCAAATTCTATGAGTGGGTTTAATTCTTAATTAAGTTGGATATTTCCATTTGTTCCAGATATATTTTTTAAAAAAAATTGGGGGTGGGGAGAGATAGTGTAGTGGAGATGGAAGCTCAGCCATGTGCTGTAATCTAAATCTTTATTAGAAGGTCTAATTTCAGGACATAATTTAAAGAGAGTAAAAAGAGAGAAAGAGAGGGAAGAGCCCACTTTCAGTCTACAGCGAAGGGGCAGCTTTGATTTGATCAGCTGTATAGCTCGCTTTACCATTCAGCTCAGGTTCTTCTTTTTCTTCTTTATTTTTTTTTTATTTTTTAACAGATTAAAACTTCAGCAGCCTGAAAAAATGACACAAAGAGACTGAAGCACAAGGGAGGAGAAAGTTTCAGCGTGTAGCAAAGCAATGGAAAAATGCTCAGCTATATCTGTGACTTGGTCATTGAACTAGTTCAGTGAATAGCACTGCAGTTTTTCTGCTTCATTGAAACCACAACAGTTTCTGACAAATCCTTTTATATCCTGCAAAGGGGAAGGAAAAAAAAAGGAAGGGAAAGGAAAGGGATCCATATACATGGTTTCTTTCTAAGTGATTTTTTGACACATTTAAAAAAATAATAATATCAAAGTTGTGCAATATACTTAGGATGCAATTTCATTTTCAAATGAAAATACTGTTGTTGTATGCATAGTTTGTGTCTTCTACTTCCCGTCCAAATTATATATATATATAAAAAAAAAAGACCACCATACAATAGTATTTAAATGCATGCTTTTTTTTTAATGCCCTTGAGTCGGTCTCGACTTCTGGCAACAGCCTGCATAAGTCTGTGCAGCTTTTTGGGCAATATTTTTAGAAGTGTTTTGCCCTTGCCTTCTTCTTCCTGGATTCAAGAGAAAGTGGACTGGCCAATGGGCTTTGCACTTAAGGTGGGACTAAAACTCATGGACTCCTGTTTCTAACCTGGTGCCTTTAACCACCCCTACTCCAAGCTGTCTCTCACTTAAAACCTCATTAAAATATAAATGGATTATTAATACAGATAATGATGTTTATGAAAATGTTTGGAATAGGGTTATGAATCTGAAGATTCTAAGTAAAGCATAAAGATGTTCATACTCAGGGGAAATTTAATAATGATCTTTGCTGCAAGCTTTTTGACTAAAGATGAAGATGGAGATAAATGTACATAAAAGAAAAGAATATTGCATCTGGGCTAAAAAAAAATCTGGACAAGCAAAGAGATGCAGGAATTCATCATCTGTGCTAATATCCAGATTTTTACATTCTCTACCTTTAGCTATAAAGAAAATTAAAAAAAAACAAAATGTTCTATGTCTATAGAGACTTCAGTTGTGGAGTCTGCAGGGAGATTTGCAGGTCATAATTGATAATAGTGGAGAAGAGATCTTGCAGTGTGGGACTTGCCTCACTATACTCCCAACTATCACATTATTGGTTTAATAAACACACCCACCCATTGATGTTTTAGCTTCTGATTGCTTCTCTCAATATGTGAAAAAAGCGTCGTCCCCCCCATTGCTTTAGAACCAAGTGTGTTCCTCAAGCAACAAGAATTCAAAAGCCTTTGAAAACTTAATGATGATTTCAATCCGCGGGGCAAACAATATTGATTCACTTTAAAATGCAAATGAAATGAAATATCAGGCATGCTTAGACCGTGGATTCTAACATGATAAAACTGGGCGACTTCACACAGGTTAATGGCAGAGCATTAACCTTTTAAAGAATTAACCACCTTCTTTTAAGAAGAAACTGGACAACTATTTGTCTGGAATGATAGAAGGTGTCCTGCTTGAGCAGTGGGTTGGACTAGAAGACCTCCGAGGTCTCTTCCAAGTCTTAAGAATATATTTTCTGAGAACCATTTATTTAATGACTATTTTCTTTGAAAAGAAACTCTAAAATGAGAAGTTCTGTATAAGGGTTATGGCTGCTGCTGTGGTCATAAACATGTGTCTTGAAGTTCTAAGTACAACACAAAGATTCCTCTTCTACTGAGGGATGTTGAGCATCCAAATACAGCACAACAACAACAACAACAACAACAACAACAACAAACACGGCTATTAGGTGTTGTAACAAAAAAGTCTTGGATAGTACTTAGAAAATCGGAACCTTGGCAAAATTTCCATCTGTTCATCACAAAAGACCACCCTGCTTGCATTTACACATATAGTCTGCTGATACATTACAACATTATACGTTGTTGGGAAGAACTTGATGCATTGGAAGGCCACTACTAGCAAAAAAAACCTCCAACAACTGTCATTTCAAGTTAATAACAACAACAACTCAATACAATGTTATCTAAGAGAGTAAACTAAGGTGCAAACATTTATGGGCAAGGGGAAGCCTTCCTAAGATTCATGGCTTAAATTTGATAATTAAATTCCAATGAGACATTCTGTTTTATTTTTTATTTTTTTAAAGAATGCTGCAATGCTTGTCAACTATGTGTCATATCTGTTGTCATTTTGGGTTGATCTTGGCCTGGGATCCTATCCTAGAGAGATTTTGTGCTGCATGACAGTGAGTGAATCTGGCTAAGGAAGAAAACACCAGACCTCGGTGGGCGTTATATGCTGCAGCATCTTATCAGGGCCATCTGTCAGGAAAAGGAGCTGGAGATTCTAAATTATCTTAGTAAGCAATGAATTCTGAGAGTGTCAGAATGTCATAGTATCAATGAAACATATTTTGTTCTTTTTCTTTTTTGGGGGGAGGGGGAGGGGGACATCCATTATCAAGCAAAATCCCGAGGAGGATAAAAGTATGCTCCACAAAGAAATTATGAATTGTCCGTTTTATTTCCTGTATATACCAACTAACAGATGGCAAGAACGAAGACTAAATGTTCCACTTGAAGCCCCAAGACTGGATAATCAATTGAACATGCAAAAAGATCAAATTTCTGTCTGAGATAAGGAACAAAATGTAACTTCCTCCTATTTTAATTGCATGGACCACAGATGCAATTTTTTAAAAATATTTCAATATTTAGAAGTCTGCTACTTCTGAAGATGGAGGTTAGAGGAACAAGGAAATCAAGTTAAACATCTTTCTACCAGGTTCCTATCATTTCCCGGTGTCTGCTGGATTTTCTGAGAAACAATAAATAGGAAAAACGTCTATTCAAATGAGTGATTAATACTGAATAATTGCTTATGTGCTGTCAAGGCAGTGTTGACTCTTTGGAACAAAATTTCCTGAACTGAAATAGGGAATCTAAGTTAAACTTAAATTTGTAAAATCTCACCCCCACCCTTCCCAAATTATTTATAAAATGGAATCAATTCAATTTTGGGAATTGTTTCAAATAATCACATTGATCATCCAAATCAATGATTTGCATCAAATCAAAGCTGCTCTATACATTTATGTTACATATAGAATCAGATATATTTGTCACAGATCAAAAT
>JANHFL010006032.1:13469-25293 GCA_032468155.1 Oxyrhabdium leporinum
ACCCACCCCTCCCCTCCCCAGAGTCTCCACATGGCCGGTTTTGGATGCAGGTAAGTGCAGGGCGTGCACGGACGCTCGGGGAGGGCAAAAAACGGGCCTCCCGGAAGTTCGGGAAGCCTGGAAACGGGCCTGTTTCCAGCCTCCAGAGAGCCTCCGGGGCTCGGGGAGACCTTTTTCGCCCTCCCAGAGGCTCGAGGAAAGCCTCCAAAGGCCAGGGAGGGCAAAAACGCCCCCCCCCTGGGTGCAGGAGGCCGAGTAGGCCACGCCCACCCAGCAACCGGGCAGTGACCCCGTTGCTGAAATTTTTGAAGCCCACCCCTGGATGGGCTCCAGCACGAGTCCAAACTCAGAAGACTAAACCTCTGGTCCCGGTGACTGATTCAGATTGAACCCTGCGTTTCATAGCCATTTGTTTTGGGATCCTTGCTGCTTTCTGAATTTGGTTATTTTCTTACCGACATCTTTATGCACTGATGAAGTTATGTAGTGTAACGAAACGTCTGCAAGAAAACGACCAAGCTCAGAAAGCACCAGTTCAACTCTGAAGTACAAATATTCTCTTCTATTTGTGTTTTAGAAGATTGAAATTCGTGTCATGTATACAATATTAGTCTGGAGAAGGCTAACTTAGTGCGGCACTCACTCTTTAAGATGGATGAGGGCCAACCATTTTCTTTATGTCCCAGCTCTTCACTGCCAATGATTTATGTGTCTGTAATTTCATTTTATAGCTACATTGCATGTACAATTTACAGCAGGGAATTGTATTGGAGAAAGAATTTGGTTTTTTGTAGTAATGATTGCCTGTGTTATCTGGATGTTGGCAAAGAAGAATAGAGCTTCTGTAGGAGAATAGTTTTCAGGCAGCAAACAGTTTTTCTGAAATAATACCTTTGTGTTTAAAAACTTAGAAGTGCCATGGTCACTGTATATTTACCTATAGAAACATCATTTATTCATAACTTTGGATTCATCCAAAAAAAAAGCACCCTCTTTTAAACCTTTGTTTATTCTTTGTTTGGAATAAAACAAGCAAACAAGCCAACTTTTAAACCTTGGTTTAAAAGAGGGTTTGTTTGCTTGTTTTATTCTGTTGTTGTTTTTTTAATCACAAATCAACATTTAAAAGCAGGGCCAAATTCGTACTTTAAATAATATACGAGTTTTAAAGGTTTTTGGAATTAAAATAATGCTTATTGGAACATGTCTTATTTTTACAGTATTTAAGAGCATTTGAAGCATTTTATTTCTGGAAATACTGGTATTCCTTACAATACAAATCGATACATTTAAATATACATTATTGTACTGTTAGACTGTTGTCTACCCTTTTTTTTCATTACTTTCCTCTTGATGGAAAAAAAACTGAACTATAGTAGTAGGGTTTTGAATTTTGATGCTATTTGTGCAGCATATATTGTGATATTAACACAAAGACTCAGACGTAGGGGTAAAGGCAGGGAATATTTAATGTCTAGTCATAACAACATTTAAGTATTCCCCTAATTGTAAGCATATGTGTAAATAAGTTATCTTTGACTAATGTTAGTTTTTTTTAAAATGCCATACACTATATATTTAAAGCATTTTCAGATTTCTCAATAGTTGGCCTTCTCTGACGCTGAAATTTAAGGAATCTGGACTAAAATTGTTGCATAAGTATTTCTCTCTTTTTCCCTCCCCTCTTATTGTTCCCTCTTATTCACATCTGTCTACTTGAGCAACTTTTTTTTGAAAACTCCCTGTGTGTTATAGACCGTGTGTATTAGTCCTAATGCTGAAACTGTAATAGTATCTGCTTATATTTATGTGTACTAAAAAGTGATCCTCTGTTATCTTTTCTAAATCCTAAATGATCCACAATGTCACAACGGGAAGAAGCAGTCTAGCAATGCCGCCTTAATGCCAGAATCATTGTTCAGCATGAATTTTGCTTACGTCTTTGAAAGCTTCCTTATGTTTCATTCTGTTTTCGTTTGTTGAATGTTTTGTCGCCTTTTCGAGTTCCTCCTGAAAAATCCATTTCTCGTGGTGAAACTGTAAAACTAACAAAGCTTCCAGTCTCCGGGTCTCTTTTCTAACTTCTCTCTGTCCCCTCTGTGTCTGTTTTGTCTGTAGTCGTGCTGAGCAGATTCCTCCTTGCCTGACAAATGAATCTTCTCTCCCCTCTCCTTGGGGCACACCAGCTGTGACCAGGAAAAGGTACTGATCCTTTTTAAACAGAAGTTGTAGCTAAAAAAGGTTGATTTCTTAACCTTTCCCAAACTGAGACCCTGTCTTTCTGTGTTCTTCAATCTTTTTGGGTTTTTTTTTTAACTTTCTCTGGAGCAAGGCTCTTTTACTGAGTCCATAAAACAATCACTGACATGTCATTAACTTCTATAACTGTGCTTCTTGCTTTTTTCCTGTTATATGTAATTAATTTGTCCCTGATAGCTGCTTAATAGTGAAAGGAAAGGAAATAGGCCTTATTTTAATAACACATTTATTGCAAGCCAATTGATTTGGTTGCATGCACATCCCTCAAAGAAATAAAATAAAATGAACCTGAAATGGCTCCATTCTTATCAATGTTGTCCACTTGAACCATATATATTGGACAAACATAAGTAGAATTCCAGAATATTATTAAGCTTCACAACCCATTTTCTCCACCGTAAGTATTAAGCAATCATAAGAAGGAAATATGATCCATCTATGTTGCTCTAGACTGTCGTAGAACACAGTAGGTGAACACCATAAAAGCTGACATCAACCACAGCATAGAACAACTCAAAGAAGTAGTGCAAGATCAGAAGATGTGGAGAGACCTGGACCATCAATTTGCCAAGAACTGGACATAACTGAATAGATAACATCATCATCATCATCATGCTTCTTACCTGTGAGAGAAACATAGGCTAATCAAGAACTCCAAACATATGGCACAACCCAATATGTAGCATATATGAGCATGGGTTAGACAGCTCCAGTAGGATTCTCATGCATCATGGGATCCATTCAAAACACATCCATCTGCTGGAATAAGATCAAATGAATCTGAGATATTTAGCAAAAAGTATCTTGATTGTTTTTTCATTTACCAAATGGATAATTAACACTGATTTATTCATTGTTTGGAAAGAAAGCAGGAAAAAAGAGAAAGAAATAGGATTTAAATAGAGCTGATCACTGTATATTTTTATATTTCTCTATAATTCCTGTGTGATTGTTCTTGCAATTTTAACTTCAAATAGTGTTTGGCCTTATTATTTAATTCTAATGTTTGCATTCCCCAAGGTTGCTGAGGATATATTCTACATTAAGAAGTTGCAAGAAGGTCATTTATCATGGAAAAAGAAGCAAAATAGTACCTGTATGGGGACATTTACCCTCCAAACCATCACAAAGTTAAGGGCCTTTAGACATTTACCATATTTCAGGAATAGAATTGCCTGCAGCATACCATTTAACACAAGCTTGCTTTGGAATTGCATTGGAATAAAGTATTTTGAGAAAATGAAGGCATAATTTAGGATAATGAAATCATACTGTTCCTATCTCTTGGACCAAGGCATCCTCTAATAACATTCTCTATCATGAAGGCCTTAAAACCAACAGATACAAGCTTCATTTTATTATTTGTATTCTCAGCAAATAGTTTGGGAGAATTCCAAACAGATCCAAACTTAAAATGGTGCAGAAGACTGGAATTATGGCATGTAATGTAACACATATGCTAAATGTGCCACATCAAAAGTTGATTGACTCATTTATTTATATTTAGGGATAAATTAATTTTGCCTAATGAACATGGAGGTACCATCTAACAGAGAGCCAAAATGAGGATGATGGGATGAAATATTAATGATTGAAGGTCCACTTTTAAAAAAAAAAAACAAAAAACAAAATTCTTTAAAGGGGGCTAATGAAAGAGGGAAGTTAGACTTTGATTGAATACTGTGAATGAAATGAGGTTTGCGCAGACTAGAGAAAAGTTCTGATATTCCGTGAACCAACTAAACTGTCTACCGGTGACGTAATCTATTCTGCAGGAGGCATCACTCTGAATGACCAACAAAGCAGCTTCTCCATGCCTTATTTTCTAAATTTTTCTTCCCCACAAATTGTCCTCATGGTTGAATATACACACTTAAACACACACATGAAATCTTACCACAGTTGTATCCTCACACAATGTCTTTATGGACCAGCATCTGTCTACTCTCTGTTTTAATTCTGCAGAGTAATTTTAGGATAACCAAAATCTGGATTGCAAAAAAAATTATGATGAGGTATTTAAAGGAAGTCTGTGGTGAAGAAAAGATTGAGAAGCATTGAATTAGGGAGATGCATTCCAGAGAGTAGGTTAGAGAATCTCTCTGATTAATGGGTGTTTTGTGGATTGTCAACTGCTAAATAAGAACCATTTCATGATAGAACTCTCAACATGCTCCCACTATTCCAGATTAGTCTGCTAGGCCCCAGTATACCTGCCTACCCTTGGTCTACGAGAAGCCTGAGAAGTAGAACTTCTAGAATCGTGAGGTTCACGCTCCTCCTTGACCGTACCAAGCAACATTATGTTCAACTGAAGCTAAAGAAACTGGAAACTCTGAGCTACAGTCTGAATGCAGTGTGGCATTGGACATTTGTCAACAGTTTTTTTTGCAGAAATGGGTCCTTTTTTGTTGTGATTATTAAACATGCGTACAATTAGAGAAACGTCTTTACTTCCTCTCTTCTGTTTGATAATATACGATCTTAATATTAGTGGGGAAAAAAAAGAATAATGGTTGCTGCTAAATGATATTTTGTATGAGGCACATTCTATATTTATGAAGATTGCTCTGCCATAACAGCAAGCATTTGGTAATTGACATTCTAGAAAGCACATTCCACCGAGTACTTTATATTCCACATTTGCATATTCTATATAAAAAGTATCTTTTGAACAGGGTATAAGCTTACCTAGGCCAGATGTGTATTAGGTATGCATATTGTGTCCCAGTAGAGGCAACTGCATAAAAAAAAAAAAGAGAGAGAGATTCGAGGACATCAAACAAACTTTTTTTTTATTAAAAAAAAAATAGTCTAATGCAAGCTTAAGGGCAGCTGTTAAAAAAAATCACTGACGTTATTTAATAAAGACTTTATACACCTGAGTTTAAAGGCGACTCCAGATTTTTGCCAGTGTGCATCTGCAGATACAATTGATATTCCAGGCTTCTTTTCTGCTTGCAGTAAACAGAGAGACCGTGCTGGGCCTCTTCCATTCAATTCTGCACAGCATATACCTTCTTGAAAACGTGGCCTGAACAGATTGTACCTCCAGTCCTTTCCACCTGAACTATTTCTGCACAGCTGGTTCCCCGAAAGGGGCTTTTATCAAATAGCCCTATCCAAATAGGTTGTCCTGGAAGGTCGAGTAAATAGCGGCGTATTTGACAATTGGAGAGAGAAGCATGACTCCTGCCAAAATTCAATATGGGAGGGAAAGGAGAGCTACCATTGAGTTGACTTCTTAACTTCCCAAACACACCTCCATGTCTTCTCCTGAAAAGTTGTGATTGCTTTCTCTTCTGTGCTGTCAACCTGGTTTCCCCCAAAAGTTTTTCTTTTGTTGGATAGCGAAATGAAAGTTATATGGGCAGCTCAAAGAGGAGAAGGGAACAAACCTATAGGCCTTTGGGAAATGGCTCTTCTCCTAATAATCCCCACCACCTGCATCAAAGCTTTTGGACATGTTATATCCACATCCCAAAAAGCCAACAGCAGCCTACACAGTATTACTTGTTCCAAGTCACCTCCCCACCTCCAAAGCATCTACTTTATGAGGATGGTCTGAGAGCTAGCAACTGACTCAGACGTATACAGTGAACATCTGTGGTGGAGTATAAACATGCATCTGGAACAGAACAGAATAAGAGTTGGAAGGGACCTCAATGGTCTTCTAGTTCACCGCCCTGCTCAAGCAAGAGACTTACTTCCCTCTATGTAGATGTAATTCCATTAATTGCAATTTGTCAGCCAGGTACAAATCTATCTGGGAATGATGCTGTCGGTCCAACATTTTTCGAGCTTACCCAGAAGTAGGTTGTGGTCCACATTGTTAAATGCCCTACTGAAATTCAAGTGTATACTATGACCAGAGCATTTCACTGGTCCACTAATTTGGTCATTTGGATGGATGCAGTCAAGTTCTGATAGCTCTGCACTAGCTTAATTGAAAGAGGAAGCAACTGCGAGCTGCAGGAATAAGCAGAATGCTGTGCAAAGAGCAAGATGAAAGAGCTGAATTCTACCATCTCAGAATGATGCTTAGAGAATTTATCATTTAAGTTATTGAACAGAGACCCAGGAGACCCAAGTTCAAATCCCTGTTCAGCCATGGATATTCATTGGATGATTTGGGCCAATAATTTTCTCTCAGTCTAATTTGTTTTGTAGACTTGTTGGAGATCATTAGCATGATGAAGAATGTCCTAAATTACTGGGTTAAAAAAGGGATATAAATCCAACAAAGGGGGTGCAACAGCTCAACAGTTAAAGATGCTGCACTGGTTAGGCTGGTGAGCTGACAAACCGGGTTTGAGACATGAGCGCCACACAACGGCATGAACTCCCATTCTTGCCCCAGGTCCTGCCCACCTAGCAGTTCGAAAGCATACAAATGCAAGTAGATTAACAGGTACCCATTTTGGTGGGAAGGTAACAGTGTTCTGTGCACCTTTGGTGTATAGCCATGCTGGCCACATGACCACGGAAATTATTTTCAAACAACGCTGGCTTCCTCAGCCAAGAAAGGGAAATGAACACCGGGTCCTAGAATCAGACATGACTGGACAGGGAAACCTTTTACCTTGTTATAAATCCAACAAATGTAATACATAGAAATAACACATGTCAGCTTGACCCAAATGGGATTAAGTCTGGAATCTTACTCTGGAACTGCAAACGGTTCTTTTATCCTGCCTTGCCTTTGGTCTCTCAAGTTAAGGATTGAGTTAAAAGGATTTTGCAATATCCCTTAGTTCTGAACCGCAGCTTTATTATGCATTGCCTGGAAGCAAACACGATGTTACTTAATTTTGTAATGTTTTCTCATTTTGGTATTCTTTTGGTGCGCACTTCAAGCCAGCGGGAATGTGTACTTCGTGACTGGAACACACCCATTCTTTCACATGGCTTCTCTGTTTTATGTATGTTCCTGGATGGCATCTGCCACATATGTTTTGTGAAATCCAGAAACAGATGGAGCAGGCTGGCCCATTCAGTTGGTTCATCTGAGAGACTAACTGCCTTTTGGGTCCCGAACTGCCTCCATTTAGAGGGTAGGTATAAAAACAATCCCGCAATTTTAAGAATGGCTGATCCCACCTCTTTGTACTGTCTGTATTAAATCAGTGATGCTTGTCCTAGGAAGCACAATCAGGGATTGTGCACCCTTCAAAAGACATTGGGGGAGGGCAAACATGGAATTTGATTGTAATTTAAAACAAATTAAAATGTAATTAATTCAAGACAATTATGCTTCCTCTCCATCCATGTCATAGGGTTGTACATAAGGCTTCCTAAAGTAGCTTTGAAGGGCTGCTTTGCTTGATGCATCATGAAAGCGAAGCACATTTTTGAAATTGCTTTAGGAAGCAAATTGCACTCCCCCCTATAAAAGCCAGTTACCAGATGTGTGAAAGGAGGCTGTCTGCAAAGTTCCTTGCTGAGGCAAATTGCAGCTGCTTTGCACAAGAAATTTAATAGTTTCCCACTTCTGTCACATTAAAAATTCCACTTCACTGATAACTTTTTTGAGATACTGTAGGGGTCACACCAATATTTGGATAGCTTCACACATTCTTGCAAACACTGACTGTGCACAGCAACATGATTTGTCTTCCTAATAACAATAACAACATAAGTTATCAATAGCAGTATTATCAACAGTTGATCTAAAAAAAAAATATCACTGCATTGATCAAGGCTAAACCCAAAGGTGTTTTTGTCAAAAGGACTGACTTTGTTTTTTCTCGAAGATGTTTGCTTTGCTTCTGACTTGGAGCAGGAATCAATAGAACAACAGATTAACTGAATAACAGAGTTGGAAGGAACCTTGAAGGTCTTCTACTCCAAGCCCCTGCGAGAAGCTTCTTCATCCGAGAAGCTTCTTCAGTTCTGACTGAACGATGGAGAGTGGAAGGATTTATATTCTTTGCAGTCATCTGGTCATTAACACTCCTTCTGAGAGTCATTGAGACCACTTGGAGGTTTATCTGTACCCTCAGGGTCACCTGAACAGTGCAAACGGGTGTGGAACTTATTTGGCACTGCTGAAAGGACTGTACGGAGATAGATGTTTCCGCACAGGAGATTGGTGTCTCCATAGACAGATCAAGGCTAAAACTCATCTCCTTAATTAACAGCCAACAGTCTACTTCCAAACTGTATTTACCTGAAAATTCTACTTAAACTAGTTCAAGATTTGAAATTAGCAAGTGTAGAATGAAAGGTATGGCTTTTGAAATACTTTCTCACCTTTGCACTTGGAAAAGTTCAGATTGTATCTCTACAACCATGAGCCCCGCTTGCAGCATCAAGCAAGAACACATTTCACTTAACAACCCCTGAATTACAGATGGCTTCATTAGTCAATTAGGCAGAAATTCTGAAAACTCCAAGCAACCTGTCACCACGCAGGTGTCATACATACCACTGGTGAGAAAATGAAATCATCTTGTCAAACAGCAGGAGTAATAGCAAAAAAGAGAGAGAAGACATTCACATTGCCATTAGACCCAACAAGGATTCCTTCTAAATTCTAGTGATCCAACTGTGTATTTATTTCCCACTGGTTTCACATCAGAATATTAAGCATTTACATGGATGTTGAAACCACGTGAAAGCTATATTAAGGATTATTCTTTCCTTAACTGTTTTTAAACTAAGAGTTTAGACTTTTACCCTCAAGGGATTGCAAGATGAAAAACCAAGAAACATTACAGCTGTAAGTTGAGAATTACTTGTATGAGGTTAATGTGTATTATGTCAGTCTTGCAAAATCATGACACTGTGTCTCACTTACTTTGGCCATGTCATGAGGAGGAATTCACAGGAGAAAGCATTTATATTTGGAAGAGTAAAAGGAAACCATCAACGGCCATCAAAGAATACAGTGGCTAGACACCAGCCAGAGCATAAAACATCTCAAAGAGATAGGAAGTTGTGGAGAGACCTGGCCCATAGAATTGCCAAGAGTCAGACACAATTGAATGGATAACATCATCATGTCAGTCAATATATTTTGGGGAGATGTTGAGTTCATTTCTTCATCTCGAACAGGGGTGTCCAATGTAGGCAATTTTAGGACTTGTGAGTTTCAATTCCCAGAATTCCCCAGTCAGGAATTCTGGGAGTTGAAATCCACAGATCGTAAAATTGCCAAGGTTTGATAAATGTAACTAAGAAAGGCAAATATTTGATCATTCAATGTACTTAGTTTATTAACTGGGTATGGGTGTGGGGAGGAAACCTAGTTGGACACGAATCAACTGCAATTCCTATCAGCATGCTATCCTCTGACATGCAGCATATGTATGATCTTCATGCTGGCACAAACTAAATGGGCATCTCATTAATACAGCTCAAGTGAAGGTGACAATTTGGGGGTTGAGAATTTTCCAAAGAGAAAGGAAGATGGAAAGTCCATGACCCTACTCTTGTTTTATGGAAGATGCTAGTAAGAGATGGGGCTGTCCTCATCCTGTGTTCTTGGTTAATTAACTTGTCAGGAGCCTCATCCTACTTTTGCCTCCCCGGTTCTAAATCAGTTTTGAAAAGCACTTTTCTAACACATGAATTGCAAATTTATCATTGCACATCTATTGGCCTGGCTGATGCTGTTGTTATTTCATTCTTCTGAGAATAAGGATGCATTTGCATTATGTTCTGTACACTAGCAAGCAATTCATTTTCCAAGTGTCTATCTTTCAGCAGCTCAAAGAGAAAGAATAGATAAGATTTGCAGCACCCATGAGTAAGAAAGAGGTTTGCAGCTTCAGCATATGATTTCCTCTTCCAATTTTGATGGACTCAAAATCCAGAAAGCTTCAGCCTTTGTTGAGAATTCTGGGATTTGAAAATCTAGTATCCCAAAGGTATACAGAAATAAAAAGGCTGAACCAGGGAAGTTATGAATAGGATGAGCTGGGAGGATTGATGCTTATTTGAACATGAAATGGTAACTGATTCTGGGTAGAGACAGATAACTGGAGGAACAGAATAGTGCAAACTGGAAGATAACGGATGAGCAGGTAGCAACAAATTGGAACACTATGGCTAGTTCTTGATTTAAGACAATAATGGAGCCTGCCCATTAATCGTAAGTTGTATCAGTCATAAAATGTGCCAGTCATGTGAGCAACCTTATTTTATGACCATGAAATAGTCAGATAATGAATGCCACAGTCATTTAGCACACCCATTGTTTGCTATAGTGTGGTTTTGCTGAAAACCAGAAGTAAGTGCTGGTTTTGGGGTCAAACTGTTGTAAAATGTGGTCACATGACTATGGGATATTGTAAATGGACATACATGTGGTTGTGTTGCTGGCCAAAGAGCATTACATAATCATGGGGGAGAGTGTCTGACCACTAGAACTTTGGATTCTGGTTATAAGTCCCCCATTTTTTTTGTCGGTCATAACTTGAAGTGGTCTCTAAGTGACTGACCATAAGTCAAGATCTCAGCAGTTGTACTAAAAGTCTTGGAGCATTCTTTGCTTCTTCATCTTACCCATACATGCATGATCACAATTTTTTCAAATTTTGAATCAAGTTTAAGCCAGGCAATGCAGTTTTCTGAGCAAAATACACAGCTTTAAAAGTATGCAGGCATTGACCAGTTCTTTCAGTTTGTTTAAAAAGAAAGCTACTCATGGCATCACTTGTTCACTAAAGAGTTGGTTAAACAGTTATTATAATACATCTTAGCTATTTACACCCTACCTGACCTGATGTTTATTGGTTCCATGATGTTTCTTTTGGAGGAAGTATATAAAATATGCTAAATTGCTTCTTATATATACACACATAGTTTATAACTGAAGATAATAAAAAGGAAAGTTTGTGTACAGGGAGGTTGAAGAACTTTGACCCGGAGACTATAATTTGTTTTGAAAAATGAACAAGAAAATAATCACATTGAATGCCCTTGGTTCATGAAGTACCATGCTGTGTGTGTTTACACAACAATTGTATGGATGTTTAAGATTGCAATCCTACATCAATGATACAGCTGAACTGCATGGGATTTATATATTGGTAGATGGGTGCATGATTGTAATACTTGCGTTGGATTCAGAGTTGGACACAGTAAATCAGTGCTGATTAAACTATTCATGACCATGTGCTCTCTTGAGTACAATGACCCTTCTTGAAATATGACTCAGCTTGTTTCCAACCCAGTGCATGCACAATAGGAGTAGAAGTGGCACAGTGGGATTCATCTCAACAAGATGCTTTGCACCCTGGAGACAACACACTCATTCAGGCATACGGCAACATACTTGTCTTCAGTATGCCTCACTTCATCTGAAGCATCTCTTCTACCATCTACTTCCCTTCTCCATAGATGGTCACCCTGTAACTACAGAAGATCCTGGAGGAAGTGGATTGTCTAGATCTGTTTTGATCAGATTGTAGGTTGAGATTCACTGTGAAGATATCCTTGGTCTCACTTTTTGATGACCTATGGTGGAATCAAAATAGGGGTAGGCATATGAGCCTAGGTGGCGCAGTGGTTAGAGTGTTGAACTGCAGGCCACTTCTGCTGATTCAATCTAGCGGTTCAA
>JANHFL010006033.1:0-20732 GCA_032468155.1 Oxyrhabdium leporinum
ATTCTAAGGAGAGAGTGATCTGACCATGACAAGGCTTCCTTGGCTACATCGCCAATCAGGTCACTCCTCCACTGTTCTCCACAATATGAAAGTAATTATACATTATTTCTTATTAAACAAAATTATATGGCCACCCTTCTATGAGAAAGAACTCTGGGAGCACACAAAGTATGAAAAGTATTAGAATACAATCTCCCAACAGAATGGATGGAAAATGTTTGTGGTCTCTTTGAGGGGCATGAATATTTGCTGAAAGAAGCAAAAATGGATATGTATAAGACTGTTGTTATATGAAAGTTATTTTTGGATATGTCTGCAACACCATAAACACTCAATTGAATGCAGGGCAATTGGGATGTTTAAGAAGTATGTGTGGAAAACAAGAAGAGATAGTGCCCAGAATGAATGAATGCTAAATGAATATGAATTGAGCACAAGGAATAAATAGGGATTGAACACATATTGAGCACCATACAAGAAATATGGTAAAGTAGTTTGGTCATGTAGAGAAAGCCTGAAACTCAAATGGTAAGACAAATAAATAAATTGTGGCTGTATTGAAAGGAAGAGGAAAACTGGCATTGCATGGATCTAATAGGATCCATCCCTTTTAAATAATAAAAGTGGCCCTGTGTGTTGTTTGCATAGATTATAAGGGAAAATATAGACATGCTCACATCTGAAGATAAGTTCTATTAAGCTCAATAGAATCTATTTCCAATTTGTATAGCAGTTGGCCTTTACACAATTAAGTTGTATTCTGAAATGGTCTGTCCCTAAATAACCTAGATCTATAATAGAAAAAACTGAAAGGCTAGACCAGTTTCTACATTACTATTTCCCTAACTCAATTTCCAATAATAAAACACAGTAGTTCAGATTATGTTTACAAACAAACATATTCTCACATTTGATTGCCTATAGTACTGATAATCATCTTACCTATTTGGTGGATTGAGTAGTAACTGTCCTTTTTATCGATGAAAGCATTGAGAACATTGTAATAGTTGTCTGTCTGTTTCTTCCCTTTCATCCACCTCCAATCTAAGAAACAAAAGGCAATGCTAAAGAAAAAAAAATCCAAGTGCCACCCTTATACTTTCAAGGTATTCATACCAAAATAATCAGCTTGCTTTAAATGGATCCTTTCTAATACAATTTTGATGATTATAGTCTGAAATTGCTTGAAAAGATAACTTCAGATACAATCTGTATGTAAAGTAACAAACACTTTTCTGCTTTTATTTTTATTGTAGTTCAACGATCAACTCCACCAATATATAATTTCTATGGAAAAATGTATGTCAAAATATACTTTACGCTGCAAGAAGTAAATATTGTCATCTATCATCAAACTTATTTATTTCCACAGCCCTTTTAATCATGACAAGAATTGTCGTCATATTCGTGCTGGTGGCATTTCCAGGGGTAAAGGATTAGCCAGTGACATCACCATTGCTCAGGGGACACCTGTCGGTGGGCCCTTTCATGTCTCCATTAATGAACCCACCGAAGTGGTATCTATTTATCTACTTGCGTTTTTACACACTTTTGAACTGCTAGGTCAGCAGGAGCAGGAGCGAATGACGAGCGCTCACCCCATCACACAGCAGCACTCGGCACTTAAACATGGACTTGCTGATTATCAACCCAGTGTTCTAACCATGTGAGCCACCATGTTCCCCAAGAAAAGTGTTATACATTTTGAAAGAAATGATGCTACCAAGGGAAACTTGGAATATTTGCAAATAGGCCTGCTTTGTTATGCATTCCTTTAAAGTGAAAAACACCTTTATGAAGGACCTTGTGTTACCTGAATATAAGGAGTATCATGATTTTGCATTATAATCATCACAGTAATGAGACTTACCTCTGCTTAAGTGTCTGCCAACCAAAGCCTGGGCAAAAATCATCTGGCCACATCTTAGCATACAACCCCAACCAGTGTCAGATGTCGGACCTGTTCCCCCTGCAGCCATAAACAGATCACATAAGCCAACCTTTTTGACAAGTAATCACTAATAATTTGAAGCACTGGAATTTTATGATGTACCTGAATAGGATCAGGGGCCAGAAGTCAAAATACAGTTGTAAATATAAATATGCTGATCTGATATTATGCCCTTCTGAATATAAGGGGACATGTAACTACGGGTAGTCCCTGACTTATGAGCACAATTGAGCCCAAACTTTCTGTTGCTAAGTGAAACATTTGTTAAGTGAATTTTTCATCATTTTATGACCTTTCTTGCCACAGTTGTTAAGTGAATCACTGCAGTTGTTAAGTTAGTATCATGGTTGTTAAGTGAATCTAGCTTCCCCATTGATTTTGCTTTTCAGAACATTGCACAATGTGATCACATGACCCCAGGATGCTGTAACCATCATAAATATGAGTCAGTTGACAAAGTGGCCAAATTTTAACCACATGATCATGGGAATGCTGCAACAGTCATAAATATGAAAAACATCCCAAATCACTTTTTTCAGTGCTGTTATAACTTTGAACAGTCACTAAATGAACTGTTGTAAGTCGAGAACTACCTGTACATATATAGTGTTATATCCTATTGAGTGTGAGTAATATTTTGTTTCCTTTTCTTGTGTTGTTGTCTACTCAGCAACTCAGTAAATTAGGAAAATAAAGAACATAAATATAAATACACATTTTAGGACAATGTTATTAAATATAAATTAATATGTATATGGTTATGATAATGTTAAAGTTTCCTAACAATTACAAAAAATACAAACATCTATTCCCAGATATTAATGCTTATAGATGAATAATTAAGTCCCAAAATATTAGACATGACAATTTTTAAATTGTCAAATAAGTGCCCAAATGCACTATGAATATTTAAAACATGAATTTTACATATTTTTTCAGCTTATATGCAGTTTATATGCAGAAGCAACAACAATCTTCTTAGAAGTACCTCTGGCTCTCATGGCTTTTTAGAAATTTCACACTGGCTTCATAAAGGCAGATAAATTCTTTTCAAACTTGAAAACTTTTCTATTTTTATCATTTACTCTTTAAACTTTATGCAAATAGAAGGAAAAAAATAATTTATCTAAATGATATAAAGTTGATTGAAAAATGGATGGCTTAATGCTTTAAATAAATAAATATTCAACTCTGATTTTAAAAAGAACACCTTTTTATTTTCTGCAATTTCCATCCTTCCATACTATTTTCAAAGTGGAAGAATCTTATTTTCAATAAAGCAAAAACATACTCAGAAGTCTACAATACACCATAAGCAAATGTTATTTGCTGAAACCTAGATAGTCGAGTACAAACTCAAATGTCAGGATGGTTTAACAGACACTAAATGGAATATTTATTTATTATGAAATTTATATGCCGCTCATCTCATCACCAACAAATATGCCAGACCAATATTCCAACTGGCTTCTTTAGGTTGTAAAGAAATCTGATTTTTAGAAATCAATATGCACCATTTCCACAACAATTTGGAAAATGAAATCTGGTGCTTACCAATGGCTGGAAAACCTTTTCTATATGTGAACCAAAGACGAGAAGTCACATCCAACAAAATCTCCTCTTTCTCTAAAGGGATGAAAACAACGTTTCAATACACTTTCAGAACTTAGATTGCATGGTTTCAATGATAAATGTTAACTGAAATACATTCATTTTTAATTAGGGTTATTCAACATTTAAAGAATAGTATGGCACATAAAAAAGTAAACCTTTTGTGATGTAGGGGGTGTTTTTGGGGGGGGGGCAGGAAGAGTTTAATATATTTCGGATTTCTCATATCAGTAAGAAAGCCGAACACCATCTAGCATCTATTATCTGCAAAATATGTGCTTTCTCTAAAAGGTTCAGCAGAAAATAAGGTGTTTGTTAGGATGGCAGAGTTGATCCAGAATAAGATCAGGAAACTGGCCTACATGCATTCTAAGGCATGTCAAATCTATAAAGAGACAAACAGACTTCAAGTCAAGTCATAAAGCCCTTGAAATATTAGCAGAAGAAGTACCTGTTAATGCGCTGTATTTTCTTCCCAGGATCCAAACAGGTTCTTTGGTTTCTGGGAAGTCTTCATACTCAAACCTGAGAGTATCATAAGTGAGAGTAGCTGCTCAAAACAAACAAAGACAGTAGTCTCAAACACTTTTCAGGATCTGCCATTCAAAATACAAAAAAAGTTTCCTTCAGAAAATTTCAACAATGTAAAACTGTTTTAGATGATGAAAAAGTAGCAATTATGCTCCGGGTTCTAACATCAAACAACAGAGGCAAAAAACATTGTGACTTAATTAAACAAAAGCACTGTTTTCCTTCCCACAGACGTTTTCTAAAATAGGAGGGCCTGAGATTATCGCAGGTCTGATCCAATTCTATTTTGAAAATGACCACATTATCAAATGCCAGTAATAACTATTTTCTTCATCTTATGAAGGAACCAAAATAACAGCCTTAATTTCTCACCTTTTGTTCAGAGCATACAGTGATCACATAAATACGCTTTCTGCAATAAAAGCATCACTCTGTAGAGCAATGATTCAGTACTATGACAACAATTCACATATTATTTCACTAAAGCTACATTTGGTTCCTTGCCTGCCTTCAAGTGACCTTAATAGTAATGGAATGGGTTACTAGCAAGAAGCATCAGATGGAACATTAACCTTCTACTCAAGCTTTAGATTCAATATTCCTCTCAGCATCTTTAAACATCAGGCCCTGCCTTGCCAAAATCAAGACTGGTATAAATATGTGCAGATTTTCAAGCATAAATGGCATGGGCTAGATGGGAAGTCGTCTTAATAATAGCACCCATGCTTTAGAACCACTTTCTCCTCTTGTTCTATTTGACTCTTTTCATCCTTTTCTTTTAAACTATTATATTCCACTCTGCCAATGGAGAAGAATATTTGTAGTTCAGGGTTGAAATGAGAAGTCCTTGGTGTTCTCTGAGCTTGGTTGTTTTCTTGCAGAAGTTTTATTACCAAAACTAGGTAACACAATCATGGTCACTAGCACTGATGATGTTACCTAGTTTTGGTAATGAAACATCTGCAAGAAAACAGCCAAGCTCAGAAAGCACCAAGGATTCCTTATTCCACTCTGCTTTAAGCCCAAGTTGCCTGTGGGCATCTGTTTGCTTCTCTGCTTTCAGCAATTAAAGTTTGTTGCACTTATTTTTTTTAAAAGAACCTAGAATCAGTACAATGCACTCTAGAGTAAACCTACATCACATCCTTCCATTTGCCTCATAGTTGTTAAATCCAAAAATTACTGTCCAGATAACCCATTCAGTTCAAATTTCACATACTCTGCAACCTTGCCTTAGAGAACATCATGTCCCATACACCATGTGATTCAGAATGGCATTTAATGTGAGAGGTTCCAAGAAAAGACTGCTAAGCCTTTTTCCTCAGTCTAGTCATAAATACATAACAGACAAGGTTCATTTTGCACTTGCTGTGAAGTCTCAAGTCTGTTACATTCAATACACCGTCTACATGAAGTTAAAATGTTATCAATTTATTTTTACATTTATATACCGCCCCATTCCGAAGATTCGGGGCGGTTTACAGCTTATAAGCAATACTCTTACATCAGTATATTAATCCAATATACCTCAGAATATTGCCCCCACAATCCGGGTCCTCAATGCATATATTCCAAAATTTAAACAATCAAATATCAGAATTAACATTGGAGATTAGACTGGGAAATAAAAACAGAAAAAGGGAATGCCAAATTTAAGGAGTTTATAAAGTTTATGAAGTTTATAAAGATTTATTCTGCTAATGGCCAAAACACAAAATGATTAATGAGATGGAAACAACTATTATAGGAGCCAAGCTGGAATAAATTTATTTAAATATCCCAAACATATTTACATAGAAGCGCATTCTATCTGGGCCTTATTCCCCAAGTACAGCATAGCATATAGGATTGCAGTAAAATTGTAATATACGGGAATAGTATAGATATATTGTGGAAAAAGTATGTGCATTTTATATGCCCTAAAATCAATTATCAATTGTTTATGAAATATCACTAAATAAAAGAGAATTTTCAAAATTCATTTTTTAACTAGAGAGCCAGTTTGATGTAGTAGTAAAGACACTAGGCTAAAAATCAGGAGTCCATAAGTTCTAGTCCTGCCTTAGACACAAAGCCAGCTGGGTGATCTTGGGCCAGTCATACTGTCTCTGTCCTAGGAAGCAGACAATGGTAAACCACTTCAGAAAAACCTCGCTAAGAAAACTGCAGGAAGTTTTTGACCAGGAAGTCGTCAGACTGATTTGAAGACACCAAATTAATAAACAAATAAATAAAAATCCTTAACTGTCATTTACTAAAATGTATTTGGAAAGTTTCAATAAGAATTCAGTTTGGTGTAGATCTACAGAACATTGCACTTGTCTTCATACTCTTATTCAGATAGTAAAACCAAGTACAATTTTTTATATAAAATGCTTATTTTATATATTTAAGTATTTTATCTGTTTGGGGAAAGTCAAGAAATTGATGAAAAGGAGAGTATTACCCATTTGCCTTAGAGTCTTAGTTTTCCCATTTGGGCTATGGCACTTTGGTGGTCTTCCATCGCATCTCAGGTCACTATATTAGTTATATAAGGAATCAGTGCATTCACTTTTAACTACTTAAACAAGAACCTTGGGTCCTTATAAACTTTAGAAAACTTTACGATTATTTCCATACATCAAAGCACTGAAGGACCAGCACTAAGCTTTATAAACCATGCAATCAACTAATGCTAGAAAAAACATGGCAATGTACAGTACAGTCTTAAAACTGACAGGCTTTGTTATAGTGGAGTTGCCTCTATTTGAAAAGAGAAGGCAAGGCAAAATACCATATTAGTCAAATTGCTTTAGCAACTTCTATTAATCACAGTCATTTAACAAAGAAAAAAAATACCGTAAGAAAACACAGTTCCCAAGGCAACATAACTGACCCTTCATCGACCTCTCTCTTTTAGACAATCCATGATCACAGTTCCACCGACCAGCCCAGTCCGCAATTTAGCCCTCTGCTGAAAAAATAAACCGACTCCTTCCTTTCCACACCCATTGCCCGCTACCCCAAATATAGAAAGCGACATGTCGACCCACGCAGCTTTCCCAATTGACCCCCACCAAACATTTCCCCACTCACCCGCGTCCATCCTGCCCCCGCCCTCTTAAGCTCGGGGGGCCGACGGCTGTCTCCTGACTGACACAGATCACCAAAACGGCGCACTTTCTACTTCTCATCCCATAGCGCTGCTTTCGCCCAATCGCGGAATTGTTCAGCTCTCATCTCAGCGACGATTGGTTAGTTTCAGATGCAATGGTTTCTCCCGCTATATGGCAGGTGCCATTTTGTTGTACGGAGACCGATCGGTGCTCAAGATAACTTAAATCGGCCTTGCTTTCCTTCTGAAGCAGGAAACTTTTTTCGTTAATTACCATGTACCATGTATCTATCCCTCGGAGTAGTTTAACTGACATATGGTATTTTCAGGTGTAGAAAGTAGAAGGGAGCCGCCATATTCTTGTACGGAGTATTAAACACCATCCACTTGACCCAATATGGCACTCTCAAGTAATTCGCATCGTAGCGTGGTTTTAACAACACTGGCCCAACAATAGAGTAGCTGTGCTTCGCTGCTTCTGGTCTGCCTGACAGCGAGTCAATCGGTGAGATGCAAAGGGGGGCAAAAGAGAATTAAGGAGAGTTGCGGGTGGTTGTAAGCGCCGCGTCGCTCATATACTGTACCACTGAAGGCATGTGGGGTGTAACTGAATGACAGCTTCTTCCGTACGGAAGTTACTCTGCAGGGTGTGACGAGACAGCTGTGTGACTTGCTTGGCTTCGCCATCTTGTTGTACGGCTGAAAGGGGGGCGGAGAGGGGGGTGAGGCAGGGCCGCCCGTGCGGCCTCCAGCGATGGTGATCTGTTGCGCGGCACTGAATTGCTCCAACCGGCAGGGCAAAGGTCCCCGGGACCGAGTGGCCGTCTCTTTCCACAGGTAACCAGGGGGAGGGAGAGGAGCGGTCGCACCTGCCCGTCTCCTGCTTCGTATCTCGACACGGGGCTTCTCGAGGCGCACCTTTTCGATCGGGTAGACCGACGCAGAGCTTCCCGTTTCTCTTCCGCTCGCAGTTCTGTGACAGGCTGATGCCCCCCGAAGCTAGCCCGGCTGCCCCCTTCACGTACCTTTTTGCACTCGCCTTCTGGGGAGTTGGGCGGGTCTTTCGCCGACTTGCACCACTCGTTGCTGGTCTCTGCCAGACAGGCCAAGTGAGCATCCCCTCAACAATAGGGAACCAACTCCCCCCCCACAACAATAGGGACCAACTTCATCCACACACACAGCCATACATGCACGCTCAAAACTCATTTGTTGCCTTTCTCATATTTCTTATTCTCTCCCCCCCGCCCGCCTCCACAAATAATTCTTGCTATCTGTGCCAAGTTTAAGATAAAATGGTGAGAGGGCCTGCAACTCCTGTGGAAATGATTGTACATGTTTTGGGCTAAAAAATCCCTTTTTTTTTGTTTGAGAAGGGAAGGACTCTGTACTTGCTTGGTTATACTGACACCCCCCCCCCCCAATCCTGCACTGCCACTCTGCACCATGGTTTTGTAGTTGAAGCATTCCAGTGTTAAGATATGGCTCAAGTTTTAGCTCTGATTTTTACTTATTTTTTTAGTTATTAAATTTCATATGTGGGACACAGATGCATGAGTAAGCAGTATTACTGTTGTTCACAAGTTTACCTGTTCTGTCTTGTCTGAGTTTTGCAAGTATACGCCCATTGGAGAAACCAACTTTATTCAGTAGAAAATCTGTCTGTAGGTGGCTTGTGGGGCAACCCGCTTTCATAAGAAAAAAAGCTGATGGTTGATTTGCCTGTCGCATCCTAATCTCTGATTTGCTCTGAGATATGGCATATTTGCCATCCTTGCAAGAGAGATAGATTGTATTCTAGAAGTATCAACTGAATATGGATTGTTTTTTTATCCAATATATACAGTAGTGTGTGGACCCTTATTTAAACTAGAAAATGAACACATTAGAGCTATGAGAAAATAAACAAAAAAAGTGACAGTACTGTTCAGTATACTATTAATGTAAAACAAATGTCATCTTTGTGTACTCTGTGTATAACAAGTATGAAGGCATTCTCATTTTATTTATTTTACATACAGCAGAAAAAGAAATATATCTTTATTGTTACAGTGGATGGTTCCTAATATTTTTGATATTGGTGTTAAATGTAAACATTTTAAGAATTCAAGCATTCAATAGTAGCCATTACTTCCTATCTAAGATTATTATTTTTTAAATGTGAAAGTGGCCCTAAGGTGAAAATATGCAAGATTAATTTAATTCAGTTGAAGAAATTTATATGAATTTAAGATCAGGGTTGGATGCTGGCTAGTGACTTTGCTTAAAGTTAAAAGCATCAAGTGAGATGCATCTAGATATTCCCAAGTAAGGACAATGTCTGGGTCCTGTTTGCTACTCAAAACATTTTCAACATAGGAGTTTGATTCAATTATTACAGGTAGTGAGTATTCTTTGGGTCCCAGATTTTCCTTCTGCAATTGTCTTATTTTTTTGTGCGTGTGAAATGAATTTATCTTTTTGAAAAATATAAATGTGTGCTATTTTAAAATATGAGTTTATTAGAAATAACCATTGGCTTCTAATGAACTGAAGAAATCTATGGAGAGTTTCCTGTGTAATTATTTGATATGCACTATAATTATTTTTGCTTGTCTCCGTATTTTAAAGATGGCTTAAAGTATTTGATTGTGTCAATTGTTTATTTTCTGAGACCAAGATGGGACAGATTGATTATACAAGGATAACTTCTTCAACAAGTCTTTTCATTGATATATCTTTTTTCTGTTTCTTTGCTGTCAACTGAATCTTGCATTGTTTCCCCATCTAAACCAACTTTGTTTAGATACATTGTTTCCCCAACTAAACCACTTCAAACATCCCCCATCTAAAATGGGGTCATCCTTAACAGTTTTCCAGAATTTGGTTAAAATTGAGTTATTTCAAAGAACTTTGAGGTGAATCGTGACATCATCAAGCTTGTATTATGTGGTTTTAATTTAAAATTAAACTTAACAATGATTCTAATTGTTAAGTTTAATTGCTGCCAATCTCACCTCTGAGCAAAATAAATTATTACTGCTGCTTAACTTTTGCTGCTTAAAAATTGGAAATAGATGTGTGACATCTTTTTAAGGTTCCAACTATATACCGTAGTTTCAACTATATACCGTATATGTGATTAATTGTCTTCTGTATCTTAACAAATGAGAAATTCTGGTCCCAATTATGGTCATAACTGGAGAAGAAATACATAATTTCTATAACAAGAGGTCTATATACATTTATTTTGAGTAAGTTCCATTAAAATATTAAAACTGACTTCTAAACATGCTTAGAATTGCATAGTGTCCTCTAATTATGATTTGCTATAACATAAAATTCGAGTTACACAAATATTTAGCCTTGACACACTAAACTAGAAATGGGTGAAAAGGGAAATGTATTTACTTGATTAATTAAACACATTTATATGGCTGCCCATCTCACTGAGTATGTCTTTGGGCATATAACCAACAATTAAAACAACATCATAATGTCAGGTGCAAGAAATCAGGAAGCAAGGCAGTTTCAAATGAATATAAGTTTATTGCATGCTAGCACTTTCTACAAGAATCTGAACTACTAATGGTCAAAGCAAATTGGCGGTAGATAAGAGTCAACAGAATTCAAGATGGGCTAGACTTAGATCTCTTGTGGGCACAAAGGGATTGAGACTGATGACGTGCTTGACGTTGTCGTAGGGCTCAGCCTGATCAATATCTATTAAAAACATTTTGAAAAATAAATAGAAACAAGAGTTCTGGAAGAACATCCATCTAAAAACACAATACAGCCATCCCATCCCATGGAACTCTAATCTACATACACAGTTCATCTAGAATACGTAGTTCATCTCACTAACTGATGCCGCTTTCAAACTGCTGTTATTGCTAGAAGAAAAGTTGTGAAATACAATTGGAACATACTTTTCTTCAACTTTAATATATTATTTAATGTACTAAACTAAATGTTATTGCATTCTGGAACAATGGAGAACAGGTTTGATCTTGTATTAGACATCCTCTCAGGTACTTGAATAGTGCTTTTATATTTTCGGTTTCTTTAAAAACTAAACGGCCCCAATTATTTCTCTTTCTTTTAGATTGTGATTTCTAGTACCTTGATAGTTATCATTGGTCTTCTCTGAATGTGTTCCAGTTTCTCTGAATATTTCTTAAACTGTGATAGTATTGAACACAATACGTGAAGTGGGGGTATAACCACTCAAAATAAAGGGAAGCTATAGTCCCGTGATTTGGAGGCTACTCTTTTTGTTGTAACCTAAAATTTTGGGTATCTCTTTGATGACTCACAGCCAGTTTAGAGCATTCTAGGAATTTCTTACATATAACCAAGGCAAGTATCCTCAATCTTTTGTCTGTATTAGATTGTAGTTTCTGAAGCGAACTTTGTGTTTGATTCTATTCTGTTTAATTCTATTTTTATAGCCTGCTTTTCTAACTTATCAAAGCCATTCTGAATTTTTAATTATGTATTTCTGTATTAGCTATCTCATCCAATTCTTTGTAATTTTTAGTCTGCAGTTTGATCATATGCAGTTAATTGACTGAGAACCTTTGGGGCATAAATTCACTTGGGATTAATGTTTGGATGACATGATCTTTTAAAATCTAATTGTTGAACCTCTTTTTGGAAATGATTGTTTCATAAAAATAGCTATTTAACAGATCAAAATCTAAAACAGCTCAGCATCTTTATGAAATACTAGTTTTAAAAATGTAATAAATGCTATTTATGTCTATATATTATATCTAACTTTTTCAGAAGATTGAGGTTTATTTGGTTTAACCTCATGTATGTATTTTCATGATTCCAAGAAAGAAAGAAAAAAAGAAATGTATATAGTAACTTTCTGCTTTTATGCTTCTTTGAAGGTTTCCATTAAAGGATTCAAAGCGACTAATCCTGTGGTTGAAAGCAGTACAACGGGACAATTGGATTCCCACCAAATATTCCTTTCTCTGCAGTGAACACTTCACTAAAGACAGCTTTTCAAAACGGCTGGAAGACCAACATCGGTTACTGAAACCCACCGCCATCCCATCTATATTCCATATTTCTGAAACAAGGAGCAACAGCAGGAGTTATCTCAAAAGAAAGAGAAAAATAATAACCGAGACTCTACAAAGAAATGGCAATCAATCAAATGAAGGAAGTGGGGAGGTAGTTGAAGGAACCTTATCATCTGGCCAAGACTTGCTTGTGGAAGGAACTAATAATATGGAGCACATGACTCTTCAAGCTGAAATTGGGTCAATGACTGATCAGGGGGAGAATTTTCAGGTCCAACTTGAAGGTTCTCTCAGAAGGATGTTAGCAGATAACTTAGTTACAAAAGTTACTCAGCATAAGCCAGAAAAGCATTCTATTGAGGACCATTCTGAAGTGGTTATCCATCCAGGAAGTTTCAAAATCGATAAAAATGGTATATCAGAGGATGACTTCACACCTCCGGTGTCAGGTGCATGTAAATTTATTGGATCCCTTCATTCTTACAGCTTTTTCTCCAAGCATACTAGAGAGAAATCATCATTTCCAAAGGAACCACTGGAAAGAAAAAGGTTAAGGAGAAGTGTGGAATCAAACTGCGGCAACAACCCTGTGGAGCAGGACACTAGGCTTAGAGAAACCTCCTCTACTTCTTCTCTTACTGCTATCCCCCAGAAATGTTCCCAAAGCATGTCTGCATCTCCTGCAGATCTGACCCCTAAACCAGCCACAGAAGCTGTAGTAGGTCAGAAGGGAGAGACTGATGCCAACCCCATGTCAATCAATGAGGTCATTATGTCTGCTTCAGGAGCATGCAAGCTCATTGATTCCCTTCATTCCTACTGTTTCTCCTCTAGGCAAAGTAAAAGTCAAGTGTGTTGTTTGAGAGAACAAGTAGAAAAGAAGAATGGAGAGCTAAAGCAGCTGAGGCAAAAGATCAGCCGCTCTGACAGCCAGGTTAGAAAGCTGAAGGAAAAGCTGGATGAGCTGAAGAGGATTAATGTCCCCTTCTTTAACAACCTGTTGTCCCAGGACTGTGGTTAGTATTCTCTGCACTTTCACAGCTGAGAAAAATTGATGGCAAAATATGCAGGTATCTAGCATAAAATATGAAGTTTCTTTTTTTTTCTGCTCAAGAAAGATTCACACTTGCCTCTTGCCTTAGCTTTTTCTGTGAATTCTATTATATTCTTCACTCCTTCCTCTATATCCTCCTCCAATTCTATTGTTCTCAAGATCTGGTCTCAAGATCTGGTCCTGCCTGCCCAGGAGGGATTCTCACCCATCACTGTCTTATCTTAATTTTTAATTATACCAGTCACACACTCCAATGTTCTACACTTCTCACCCATCAACAATCCATCAAACAGTCCTTTCTCCATCTAAACGTCCTCTAATTGCCCTAATCCCAACCAAGATCAATTATATTTCCACTCTCCCAAGTAGACTCATATCTATAATTCGTGGAAAATACCACCCTTGACTTCTGACTCCCCAAACCTACTCTGATTATTCTCTGTCTTGCAACTGGAGAAGAGCATATATCCTTATCAACAGATCCAACCCATATACTCCATTTCTGTTAACTTTTCCTTTATCCTCCCTTATCCTCACCTCAAATAGATTGTTTTTCCAAATAACTTTCCATAAGACTGATTCCATCTACCACTTACTAGTCCGTGGTCCTCATGGAATAGTTGAAGTCATGGTCATTTCCTATCTGTTTTCTCCTTGTTCAGAGGTGAAGGCAATCAAATGACCTCACAGAATAGTCCTTATGGCTATATCCAGTCAAGTCAAATATGAGGTTTGAACAGGTAGCAACACTTTCAAAAACATATACTCTGCTTCTGCTGCCTCTAATGCTCTGAGCCATCCATCCCATTTTTACCAGTTGTCTCACTTTCAGACCACTTTCAGACTGTTCTACTCACTCCTTGGATGCCATCAGTGTCTTCTACCATCTGGCACCTCCAACATTCCATTCTCATGTTTAACTAATGTTCCCACCTAGATTTTCCTTTGTTGCATACAGTAAAATCTCAATCTGTCTTTCTTCCCTTCCATTTTATCTTCAATTGAGTTCTGCCTTCTCCAATAAGCTGACATACTAATGCTTCCATCTTCTCATTTACTCATAGTTCACCAGCTCACTTTCACTAATCTTAATTTTTTTTTCACTTCATGCTGCTGTGCAGATACTCCCTCATTATTATTAATATTTTTTCATATTTAAATTCCAGAAATTAATATTCCTTCATTAGTATAGCATTTCCTAAGAGGTATAATTAATTCTGTTTGAACTGAAGGCTTGGCTGTCAAGTGTGGAATACAGACCTATATAAATATAGGTCATGCCAAAAATATAACTCAACCAGCTGAATTACACCCAAAATGGAAAGGAAATAACAGATTCAATACTACGGGCAACAGCTATAGTTACAAAATCTTGCAAGTCTTGAATGTATTGCTGCCCTCCTTCACTTTATCTTGCTGTGAACTGGGGGTGGTGGTTGTTTTTTCAAATTAGTTTCTTGGCCAGACTCAGTCCTATGTCAATCAATCTAGTTTCTTGGTAGTGACTCTTCCTCCTGTTCTTCACATCCATTTCCTATGCTCTTTACAAGTAAACTGTGTATTTAGTAATGCTGCAAACAGGGCCAGATGATGTGGGCCTGTATCCTTCCTGTTGGGAATCGGCAAATCCTGCCTTTCACTCCTAATATTGAGATTATCAGCGCTAGGGACCAAGATTTTTTTTCCTTCAATAGTGATTTAAAACAGCAGTTACCTTTGATAAATGTGGATCAAAAGAAAAACATGTTTGAAATGAGGTCAGAATGCTTTCCTTGCCTGCATTCCAGGTCCTCCTAATGGCGGGTATTCTTTGTCCCAATTTCAGTTATACTGCTGATTGTCCCAAAGAAATCTATGACAGCCATGCACTTTAAGTTAAAAAAACAAGTGTTACATTGTGATGGAAACATTTAGAATTTTTATATAATGTGGGTTAAGCACCAAAGAATTGACCATTGGACTGTTATGATTTGGCATTACGGTAATTCCTATTGGTGTAATTTTTAATGATCTACTAAACTATGGCTTTAGTTATGTTATATGTGCTACACAGAAGAACAGATTTCATACTTCTGAGGGACGATTATTGCTACTTATTACTTGTTTAATGAGACTAAAAAACACAAAAAACATATATTTTTGGTATTCTATAGGAGAAATTATGTACTCATTTTTTTTTGTTGGAAAGCAACTGTTGCCAGCCTTCAGATTTTTATATAATGTTTATTCTGAATGCCTAATTTCTTACCTCATACTTTTAATTTATTTTTAAAATAGGACACAATTTAATAGGAGCATGTTGTCAATTTATTTAACAAAATTTATATCCTTCCCCAATCATGATAAATACAGGGGGGGGGAAACGCAAGGAAATACATTCAAAAGAAGAAAACATGGATAACATTTAAAACCAGATAGTCAAGCCATTTTGAAGAAACTAAGTGTCAGAAACAAACTGGATCAAATTGTTAATGGATTTTGTGCTACACATTACTTAGAAGATCTGCACTGACTTTCATCTTTTTCTGGTCTTGGCTCGAGCAGAATTAAATTGCAGCAGTATTGATGTTTCTGCATGATCTGCCCATCGATTTCATATTTAAGCTAAATAGCATAGGATGCAGGATAGATCTCTGCTGCATCAGATTTTTCCTTCTGAGAAGCAGGTAGACAAGGTCAGATAATTAACCAAGTTTCTTAGCATAGAATATTTTCAAGGGCCAGTTGCTCTGTTTTCCCTTTATATACATTTCTCCTTGGGGGAAAAATGTCAGTAGGTAGAACTAAATGTGCTTCACAATGGTCTTGATGCCTTTGATGGGAGATGGAACATATCAACTCTTTTGGTTCCTGCCCTCATGTACTACCTTTAGAGGGCCTTCTGCAGAAGCGTTGTGTTCTGGTTGTGAGAACCAGTTGTTAAAATGACAGACTAAAGTGACACACCTAATACAGGTTCTGTTGCTGATTTAGCTCCAGTGATAGCGGTGTTTTTTTCACACTTAATCTTTTGGCTGCTAGTCTCTATGGATTAGCGTGCCAATCTGGCTAATGGGTGAGAGATCCCAGGCTGCTCAGGTGGGCCACATCTTCATTGGTTACAGGTGAGAGCAATAGTGGCTGGAAGTCCTGTGTGGCTGACAGGGTCTCACTAAACCAGCCCAGCTCACAGCCTCCCCAGGGCTTTAACAGATGAAACTGGGTAAGATTTTTGCCTGGCAGGCCAGCTCTTGCCTGCCCCCAATCACACTGTCCTATTAGAATACATTGCTGCCTAATGTAGATAATACCTCTGGGCTTGGAGAAGGATTCAGTATTTGAGCCTAACCCTGGTCATGTGCACCTGATTTAGGTCAGTGCCATGCTGCATTTTCCAAACAAGAAATCTAGGAACTACATTTATACTGTATTGGCTACAGTTACCTGATGCTACAGTTTAAATCTTGTCAAAAAGACCTACAGGGCCACATTGCCTTTTTAATATTCCTTAACTAGATTGTAACCCTGATTAGATTTCTAAGCATTTATATTTTATCGATAAAGGAGAATATTTGTAATTCAGAGTTGAAATGAGGGGTCCTTGGTGTTCTGTGAGCTTGGTTGTTTTTTTTGCAGATGTTGCACTACCAAACTAGGTAACATCATCAATGCAAGTGATTATGGACTAGCACTGATGATGTTACCTAGTTTGGGTAATGAAATATTTGCAAAAAAACCAAACCCACACTCAGAGATTCCCCCAGGAACCCTAATTTATGCTTGGAACATACATTTATTTTCATATATCACTGATAATATATCACATTTTCATTTGTAAATGTATATAATCTGCCACCATCTCTATCCCTTGTTTACATAGCTTATAAAAAAGAAAGTCTGGCAAATTGGATTTCACTAGCAAAAGAACTATTTAGTCATGCTAATATTTTTTAGTCTGGCTTTTAACTTCCTCCTTCTTTGCTTCTGCCCTAAATAAGGTACTGGATGCTTGCCTTTGTTTTATAGGATGCTAGTGTGTGCCTTATCTTTATGAAAGAGTAGAAGGAACCAAAAAGATTGAGTCACAATCTATGCCAAAGTTTCACATCAGTTCTGCATAACTTATTAAACTTAACTACAAATCCCAGAAAACACTGCAGTGACCTTTATAGAGTCCAAAGATTGTTTCCTGTTTTGTCTTAGATTGTTGCAGCTTTTCATGGAAGCTAGGGTAAGGATTAGTGATCTTAAGTAAGCAAGCTATAAATAATATTTCAAAATATGGCCAGCAGTGAAATCCAAACAGGTACTGTATAAAATAGTTACTTTTTAACATTGAATTACTAATACATTTTGAATATAGAGATATGTTTTATGTAATGTATATTAAATCACACTGCTGATTTCTATTCTTTTTCCTTTGCATGTAGAAAACATTTCAATCAGGAGTGCTGCACGCACACTAAATTCTATAATGTTTCAATTTGTGCTGATTGTTGATTTTTCTGAACCCACGATAGTACCAAAAATAGAAAATTCCAGATTTGTACACTCTTTCTCCCACTTCGTTAATTTTAAGAAGGGACCAGGAAGTTCCTATATGTTTTTGAATTCAATTGTGTGTCAACATTTGTTTGTGGTGGCAAGAATTTGGCTAACATTCAGCTCAATTTCCAGGGCATGAATGCTACCAAAATATTGTTGTATTCAAGATACATACACACTTAAAATGTATAGCATATTATTATTTTTCTGTGACTGATCATTTCTCATTAATTAAGTCCTCATAAATACTATAATACATAATAAGCTTTTAAACTCTATCATTTTTATACTATTTACTATTAATAACTGCATCTAATAGCACAACTATTAGATGAACTATTCAGAAGAAGATTATGAAGTTGATAGGTCAACTGAAACATTTGTAATGTTTATTAGTTTTTTAACTATATCAATAAATGTAGTTCCATGAGATTCCCCTTTTCAAAATATATACAATCATCATATAATTATAAAATTGTAGTAGATAGGTATCAAAAATTTTAAAATCATGTAACCATATTAATTTATTGGAAAACAATACACATTCAGTGAAATTACGCACTCCTTGAAGCTGTTCAATTAAGTACTATTGCAGCATTTGCAATGGAAAATAGGAGCTTTGAGTTGCACCAAACAGCATTTAGCATAGTACTAAAAAGAGGGAGAGAATGAGCAAGGAGGCTTAGGCACTGTTTGTATGTGGCTTTTGGAGAAGGGTACTGGTTAATAATATGTAATACTTTGTTTCGGATCAGTTTTCTAAGGGAACTATTTATATTTCACCATTCTCTTGGGTTTAATTCAGTTCAAAAATAAAAATAAAACTTCTTGCACGATCAGGTTTGGAAAATTAGTTAAATTATGACATAGAAAAATAAATCAAGTTGTCTGTGAGCAAAATGATTTGGAACAAATCTATTAAAAATGTATCTTTTGGTTTTTAGATCAATTTTTATATTTAAATTGTATGAATCATAATATAAAATTTCTACTGCATGCCAACATATTTAATAAATTTTCTATTCCTTTATTTGTTCCACCCACATAAAAGGGGGAAAATACCCAGGGCTGGTTGTGTATTTATGTCAGTACTTTGCTGCATTAAAATATCTGATTTCTCCATTAATGTTTGTAGGCAGCGTTCATGTTTATCCCTAGGGAAATTTAAAAATACTTTTAAGTGTGATTGCAAATTGCTTACTCAAACAATAACATAGTTCAATCCATCCTTTTATCTGTTGCATCCTTTTCTGCATTCATTGTTAATAGTCACCAATACATTCTATTCCCCTTCCCAATCTGTTTTCATTTTTTCCCCTTCTGGTCCCTAAAAATCTAAAGCCATGGAGTTGTTAGTGACTTAGTTGCCCTCTTCATTGCCTCCTTGAGTTAGTGTGTTTTGTTTATGTGTAGGTATGTGTCAGTGAGAATGTATGGAAGTGTAATGCCTACAGAGCATGTATTTAACTTGAACCTGTGAATACCTTTCTATTATGCATGGTAATACAGTTCTGGTTGTAGTTCCATAAGCAAATATAAGTTAAACATTTGCAAAATGTGGCTTAATTTGAAAAGTAATAGTGTGCTATGTATGTTTATGTTTTGAGTTGCTATAATGTGAGTTCATCCACTAGATGGTAGTAAAAACACTCCTTTGGCCTCCCTTCATTTTTCAAGTTTTGTTATTTGAATTCATTCCCCTCAAAAATCTTATCAGTTTTTAGTTTCCATTCCATGGAAATACTTTTTGACTCCAAATTCAGCACTGTCTAAGCTTCATATGATCATAAGAAAATATATTTCCTTAGACTCTTAAAATAATTATTTTAAAGTAGATTATTGTCTATTATAGCTTCCAAGAAGCCCCACACGGTCTCTGTAGAACAAAATTAACTTGAATATTTTTTTTACAAACGCTCCATTGATTTTCTTCAGATTTTCTCCAAATTCCAAAGAATACATTTTGAATAAAGCTTTTAGAATACATTATTATAAATGTTATTTTATTTTGCAATTAAAAAGCTGATATTATAAGGATCCGTTAATTTATCATTTCTTCTGGAATTTTATACATCTTATTAAGGAAGGTTGCCTATTGCTACTTTCAAAAAACTGGTACAGTTTGATACTCTCAGATTGTTTATTTATTTAGAAACTGCACAGTTGAATCCTGTGATTGAACCACTCTCCTGGATGCTGGGCACTTGGCTTTCAGATCCCCCAGGAGATGGTACCTTCCCTTCAATGAAGCCCTTCCAATACCTTGAAGAAGTGCACATCTCTCATGTTGGTCAACCCGTGCTGAATTTCTCGTGAGTTTTCTGTTTTTTTTCATATGTTTAAGAAGAATACCTCTGAAACAATATGTAGTAAATAATCTATTGCTTTGACTTCCTAAATATTAATGAGGTATAAAGAAAATCTTAACTACATAGAATGCTGGTACACTAATTTTAGGAGAAAACCCCTTTCTACACTGTAAGCCCCCAAACCACTGCCACAGAGACCTTGACTTATTTAGCTCTCTTTGTTAATTGTTAATAATTAGAAACATTTTAACTCTTGTGGCTAGCTCAAGGGAATTGGTGGCTTTTATATTATTTGCATAGCTTTTTAGGAACCATTTAATCTAGACATAAGCATCTAACCTTACTTTGTGTAGCATGAAGGAATTAAAGTATAGGAAACTATTCTGTTACATCATAAATGTAGGAGAAGAAACAAGGCGGTTATGTAGGCAAGCATGTTTTTTTTGCTTGTATCACTTTTGGATCTGCTATTTAGAAACAGCACTATTTTTCAGTATTAATCCTCACGAACTGATTAAGATTATCAATGAGCAAGAATTTAAAATGCGCAAGAATTGGGGCATTTTGTGCCTACAGGAAAAGCAGTATCCCACTATTTTCACATATCTGTTTCTGAATTTCTGTAATGTCAGATAGTCCG